>JANHFX010004772.1:81772-113073 GCA_027560015.1 Chloroceryle amazona | reverse complement strand
AATGGGTGTTGTTACTCCTATTAGTGAACAGAGTAAAGGGTCTTCGTCATAAGACCAGGGCCAAAATTTGAGGCACTGTAGAAAATTTTTGACTAGAAGTGGTAGAAAAAATGCAGCTATCAGAGGTAGCATATGACAGAAAGGAGGAGGAGACAGCAAAGAGGAGAAGAGGTGCTGTTTGCAAACAGAAGTCTTTCCAGGACAAAGTGCAACCAACTACTATTTTGCCTTTCAAGTCCTTGCTTATAAACACAAAGCTAAAAATACTTCTGGAAATATCCAGCTGGCCCAGTCCTTGGGAAATTAAAATTTAATTATCTGATTTAATTCTTTATCTCAGAAATTTGAATCGGCTCAGAATTAACTTCAAACAAGAAAGTACAAGTACTGTCCTGTCTAGCCTGCCTCAGCTGCCAGCCAGGAGAAGAATAGAATTTAAATAGAGTCAAGCCGATCTTGACAAAACACCCAGTAAATTAGAAAATATCTTTGACTGAGTCAATGTAAAGAGCTTGGGTTTTATGTTCTGTAATTAAAGTCACAGAAGAAAACTCTTCCTACTGCAGTGAATAAGGAAGTATAAACACAAGGCTTCTCTTCTCAATAGGTTGTTTTTGTCCTCTATTAAGTAAGCACCAGAGGGTGGTGAGATCATTTCTGTGTGGCTTGTGGAATTTTGACTGAATTACTACCAGCAGTTTTTATCTTTCTCAACTTCCTTGCCAATGTGAGCTGCACTGCTTTTGCCTTTTTTACACAGTACGGGTCTGTCCATTTTGTCCCTGTTAAACATAGCTATTACTACACTAACCACTTGTCATATAAATTAAAATGATGTGAAGACCAGAGTGATCTTCTGTGATGTGGAAAAGTCAAACGGAAGTCAAGGAAACACGCTGCGCCAGTACAGCTAAAAATGAAATCACTTTTGTGGTGACAGTCTGTTAATTGTTGCCTCTGGTCTCCTGAGTTACGAGGGAAAGAGTTCAGTGGGAAAAATCCATCACTTTTACAAGGCAGGCACACGCTTAGGGACAGACACCCCACGATTACCAACAGTAATCGTTGCCAGCCAGTCCTTCAAGCCAAACTGAGCGGCTGTCCTTCAACTGCCTTGGTTCATTCTCCAAGAAGATTTTAGACTAAGAAAATAAGTCAGCATGGAATAGAATGTCTTCCTGTATTCTTCCTTTAAATAAGCATGATAATACCTACATGGCTATAAGTACTGCAGGGTGTTCCTAGCAGTCTGGTGAAAGTTTGCATTTTCTTCATAGGACTTTAGAAACAGAACAAAATACTGGGTTGCATTACAAGCCTGATTAAAGATATTCCCATGAAAATTCTCTGGTTGTGATAATGCATTTGTCATAGAAGTTTCAAATAATTTTCTGTTTTTTTTTTTCTTTTTCTTAAGTTTTTCTTAAACAGAACTTAAAGCTTTAAAATATGTTCCTTTCACAGGGAAAATACATGGATATTGAGTTTGATTTCAAGGGTGATCCACTTGGAGGAGTTATAAGCAACTGTGAGTATCACTCTTGGTATCAGCATATTAACAGCTTAAAATGTTTTGTTCAAAAAGGGAGGTGGTTAAAATTATTGAAAAGATCAACTGCCATTGTCTAATTGAATCTCTCTCTGCTATGTGATAAATTCTGCTTTTTAATTTTATTGGGGAGTGATGCAAAGTATGCTGCAGATCACCATGAGGTAGGTATTTTTCTTTCAAATCAGTGTGTTCTGTACCAATTTTAACAGACCTCACAGTGTAGGAAGAGGCTTATCATGAGAGAGCTGTTGAGTTTAGGGTGGCAGAGGTGTCCTTGGAGGCTGTTACGTGATGCTGCTACAAATCTGTAGCAATTCAGAAGTTTTAACCAGCTCTCTGTTGAGAAGAAAGAGTCTGAGAACTGAATTCCAGCTCAGGATACTTTAACTTGCTTTCTTTTCAAGAGTTTAAATTCTCTTCTCTTCTCTTCTATATAAAGCTATTTTTGTTTGGTTTTCTTCTCTTTTTTTTCTTTCTCTCCTTTTAATTAAAAAAAAAAGTGGATGGAATGGGGCAGTGAGTGACTATTCTAGGTGTCACTGACCCAGGCTTGACCTCTCTTCCCACTCAGCCAAATTTGTTTCTAAAGACTGACTTTTGACTCCATGGGCATTTTACTGGTTGTGAAATAATAAGAATCATCCAAGGTGAACTGTACTCTCCATAGGTAATATAAACATTAAAAAATATTGTGAAGAATTTTATACATAAATATAGGTTTGTATTTTTTTAGAGGGCAAACTTTTTTCTGGACAAGGTCATCTTTTGGAACTGTGCCTGTTACTCTAGTTTATCTGCTCTATAAATCTTTGCATGCTGTAATTATAACACTGCATGTAATTATAATGATGTGATGACATACATAATCAAGGACAGACATATTTTTAGGTCTTCCTAAAAGATGCCTATTTTAGGCATTCTCCCTGTGTTCTCACGTTTAATAAAGATCTACTAGCAAGAAGATACATTTATAATTAATTTAATAAATAAGATACATTTATAATTAAATTATAATTAAAAATAAAAATGAATATAATTAAAAATAAAATGTGTAAGCCCTGTTGTGGAAAAGATGTTGCTCCTTGAACTATGAAACACCCTTTATTTGACAGGGTATGTCACAGGTAAATACTGAGTTTCTGTTAATATATTTCAGCTACGATTTAATATTTGCAAAATTTGATAGTCCATCCATCTTTCTTTAAGGAGAGTTTGAATTCTGTACAGTTTTGAGGCAGGTTTGTTGTCCTGCCTTAGATCTTTTCTGTTGTGAGGTCTCACCATTCTGGAGATATTGGGGGCTTGAATTCTTTCACAGTAGGGACACAAGTAGGGACATCTCTACCTAGGGCAGGTTGCTCAGAGTCCCATCAAGCCTGAAGATGATAGCATAATATTTTGAGTAATAGTTGTATCTGATGAGCTTGATTCCAAATATCAATGAAGATAGTGGGCTTTTTGGATCACAGCCTGTCACCGAGCTGTATTTCATAGTGTGAGTGGCTGGAAGCAGACATGGTGAATATTGATTTTATTTTGGTGGCAAGAAGGGTAATAATACTAATGATACTAATAATACTAATTTTATCAGACTGGTAGAGATAAGCAGAGACTCATTAGGCTAAAAAAAGGTCTTGTTTGAAATGGTCTGGTCTGTCCTACTCTTGAAATGCTATGAAGTGTTTAATGTGCCATAAATGGAAGGGTAAACCCATTGAATAAAATTAGCACAGGAATATTAAAATGGAATGGGAGCTACTGACCTGCCAGCCTCACCTCTGTGCCTGGGAAGATCATGGAGCAGATTCTCCTGGTAGGCCTGATAAGGCACATGGAGGACAGGGAGGTGATCAGAGACAGCCAGGATGGCTTCACTGAGGGGAAATCCTGCCTGACAAACCTAGTGGCTTACTACGACAGAGTGACTGCGTCAGTGGACAAGGGATGGCCTGTGGATGTGACCTATCTGGACGTCTGCAAGGCCTTTGACACGGTCCCCACAACATCCTACTCACCAAGTTGGAGAGATATGGATTTGATGGGTGGACCCTTCAGTGGATAAGGAATTGGGAGGACATGGACCTGATGGAGCGGGGCCAGAGGAGGCCACAAGGATGATCAGGGGGCTGGAGCACCTCTCCTACAAGGACAGGAGAAGGCTCCAGGGAGACCTAATAGCGACCTTCTAGTACCTGAAGGGAGCTTATAAAAAGCCTGGAGAGGGCCTGTTTGCAAAGGCCCAGAGTGAAAGGATGAGGGGCAATGGTTTTAAATCAGAAAGGAGTGGATTTAGATGAGAAATAAAGAAGTAGTTCTTTCCCACGAGAGTGGTGGAGCACTGGAACGGGCTGCCCAGGGAGGTGGTTGAGGCCCCATCCCTGGAGACATTCAAGGTGGGGCTTGAGAAGGCTCTGAGCACCCTGCTCTAATTGAGGATGTCCCTGCTCTCAGGACTGGATGACCTCTGGAGGTCCCTTCCAGCCCAGACATTGCTATGATTCTATGACTAGGTATGTAAAACCTATGAAATCGGAACTAGAATCTTCTCAAGCTGAAGATAATTTTCAGTTTGAACACTGTAAAATACATACAGACTCACATGTACTACATGACTGCTCAGAGCTTCTGACTGCACTCATTTCTAATGCATTTGATGTTTCTGCATCGTGGTGTACAGTCATAAAAAGAAACTGAAAGTGTAAAATTTGAGATGAATGTGATTTATGTAAACTTTAAGTATATTGCTTCAGTCAGGATCTTTTTCCTCTTAGACTACAAAAGAAAAATTATTTCAGGTGTCATTTTTGATCCTATGTTTGCAGCAGCAGCTGAGGTATGGGGGTGAGCATGAGGGTGAAGAAAGCTGAGTACGCTGAGGTACATAGTCAGCCTGAGCTGTTTGAGCTTTCCCTTTTCATTTGCTTGCTGTGAGGGTCCCAGCTTGTTTTCCTGATGAGTGGGAGATGCTGGAATATGGGTGAGCTAACATCCATTCACCAGCTGACTTGTCTCATGGGTGTGAGTTCCAGAAGCCCAAGTTACTCCTGTGAGTATTCCTGAACACTAAACCGTTGCTGTATTGTCACTTGTGACTGTAGACATCACTGTTTTGTAAGAAACACCAGTCCCTGCTTAAATGTAGGCTGCTGCTTTAAAATGCCCTTACAGACAGGTGAATGGCATTTACATTTTCTTTCTCTGAATTATCAGGTGTATCTTTCTGTTCTCCTGTGGGGTGTTTACAGTTGCTGCAGTCTTGTCAGCGCCTATGCACTCAGAGGTTTTTTCTAGGGCAATTGTGAAGAAAGGCAGCTGGAGTGTTGGGTAATTAACCAGCTTTCACCTGGGTGTAAGATTGTGGAAATGAATTACAGAAACCAGAAATAATATTCTTAGTTTTCCATTCATTGTAACTACTGTGTTAGTGGGGCTGAGAGCAGACAGGGCTTTTGTAGTTTCTTTTCCACCTGTAATTACAGAATACTATGTATTTTATGTAAAAAAAGGTATGTTTGTTTTTGAAGTAATAGGTGCTAATTGCAGTAGCTTGTACAGCTCTAGAGTATGACTCTTGTCAAGATGCTGCGTCTGTTTTGAACTCAAGGCAATGTTTGTGCACACTTGATTTGTTATTTTTGTGACTGGTTTTATGCACACTAAATTTTATGGTTGAAATGGTTTTGCACAGTGCAGTCCAAAAGGTTTCACACTTGCCATTAGTTGGACCTTTTGAGAAGTAGGGATCTTAAAATATCTTTCCCTGAATGTTTGCAAGTCTTAAATTTTTGTGCTTCCCCCAGAATTTCCTGCTGAAAGCTTCTAGCATTAGGTGATCTTTCCTAACTTGCCTAAGCCCTTCAGTGATTTAACAATTAACTAGAAGATGACAGTGGTGCAGGTGAAGTACAGTGTATGCAATGCCATGCCTGCTTTTGAAAAGCCATTTTTAAGCAGCACATTGTACTTAAAGTCCAAATAAATGATTAAGAAAGGTCTCCGTTGCCATCTTTTTCCACATCATCAAAGAAACCGGTGATGTTTATCTACAGCAACATCTTTTTTTAAGTTAGCAAAGTGGTAACTTTACAACTTGTTCCTCTTTGTTCATTTTAAAAGACAAAAGTGATTACACACTTACTCAAAACCCAACAACTTGGGCTGCTGATTTTACTTATGTGATTGCTGTTAGTAAGCTTGCTTGCTTAGGAATGTATTACACAAATTGTACAATTAGACATGGAAATGGATACTCCTCCTTGATTTTTTTTTTTAATCTTCCAGCATCTCCCTTGGTGTTCCTGTTTGCGCAGTTGCCACCATTTAGGCAATTGCCTAAATTAGAAAATGCTTAAAAAAGCAACAAATGCTACTAAACATTTTGATCAGATCATTTTAATTATCAGTTGAGTAATCAGAATTTTACACTCTTAAAATTTTGCAGCAGTTATTGTAATTTCACTGCGCAGACAGTAGTTTTTGTTTGATACTATCATGGATCATTTCATTCGAGAGATGATTATTATAATCTTGGTGGAAATAATGTGAAGAAAAAGTTCCTGAGAAACCACTACTATATTTCCTTTTTCATCAGTGACTTTTTGAGATCACAGCTGAAGAATCAAGGTAGGAGAACAGAAAACATAATGTGACTGTAGAGATAAGCTTCTGTGACTAGAAAATCTTCTGTAACTTTGGTTGAATAGCTAAAAAGGTCCTTGGTCAGCTGAAGAGACTATGACTAAAATAAACTTTTCCTGCATTATTCAGAATGAACCATGGTAGGGTGGTTTTTTTTGTTTTGTTTTTAATATTTTTTTAAAATATTTACTTATTCCTTTCTTGAATGTTGATCCAATTCCTACTATATTTAGAGAAAAACAAAATTTTTCTGCATCAGTCAAATTCATGGGTCAAGTAACTGAAAATTTCACATTCAGCTCAGGCAAGTGGTTTAGCAGATTGCTTACAGAGATCTGTTGCATTTAAACCAGGTTATCTAGGAATAGCAATCTTCAGACCCTGAGGAATGTGGCTGGACTTTGAGCCATATAAATTGATGAATATTCAAACAATATGATTTAAGAAGTGTTTCCAGGGTCAACCTTCCCAAAGCAATTTAATTTTTACAGTTGGTTTGATACACAAAGCATGTTTAAGTGTTTTAGTTGGAGCAAAAGCATTGTTAGGTAATGCAGAAAGAACACCTAATCCATAAGTTCAGCACATGTAGTTCTGTATGTTTTCTCTAGATAATTCTATATAGTCCTGATACAGAATTTGTATAGGTTATATACCAAAATATATGTATAGAGTTTCGGGGGTTTTGCTTGTGTGATTTTCATACAGATAAGCACCATCTGTCTACACATGCCACTGTAAATAGAATTACCAAGTGAATGCATGCAGAAATCTGATGTGCATCTTTGCACCTTCTCTTTTGACTGCTTGATCCACAGAATTTGTAATTATGTGAGAGTTAACTCAAGTTACTGGTTGGGCAGTAGCTGCTTTAAGGAAAATATATTTTGTTGCTTTATTAAAATGCTAATTAGGGTAAACAAAGGGCAGAAGTTTTCTTAAGAATAGGGCAGATGGTCTGGATCTTTTCTATCAGTTTGATTTCAGCCTGCATGGGAATAGAATGAAAAGAACCAACCACCCAAACCCAACCACCACAAACCCAAACACCAAAAAACAGAGGATGAATACAGCTTTAGAAAGAATGAGTACCAGCTGCTTTGTTAAGGTAAAGGCAGGGGTTTCAGGAACTGCTTTCTGGACCTTTCTCCCTCAGTTATGAAGGCTGTCAGAATATTGAATATTGGGACTTTGGAAAGTAGACTGTTAATTAGTTACTGTTGTTGCATCTAAAAATAGATAAATAAGATGAACTGCAGGGAAAAATCCAAGACCATTATCCTTTTAACACAACTAACTTGACGTTAAGTTCAAGAAACTGTTAAATCTGCTGAAGACACACAGGTAGTTAGAAGAAGGCTTACATAGAATAGTTTGCCAGGTTATGTAGCTGAGCTTTTATGACAGCATTAGAGCAAGTTTATATGTAGAATATTTTTAAACCCAAATAAGCCAAACCACACTGCATCAATATCCTTTGAAAATACAGCTGTTTCCTGAAGTGCGTGCAGCCACTGCGGGAGCTGAAGTTGTTTATTTCTTTGAGATTAAATTTGGCTGTGATCCGTTCCAATGCTTCAGTGGAGAACCTTCACAGCCAGCAGGACTCTGAACTGCTTGGCATACACCTTGCTTTTCTCAGCTCAGAAATTAAAACTTGGATGGTGGACCAGCCTCTCTTTTTTGGTTATAAATTAAAAACTAGAGAGGATCAGGTATCTGATAGTTAGGCTACCTAACTAGGATGACACTGAGTTTGAACCACAGCTCAAGGAGGAGAACCCCACCCTTAGGTCAAAGGTAGAGAAGTTGCACACCAGGCTGCTGGTGAGAACTCTTACCTTCTCATCTATTCCTTTCTGATATAGTATCAGCCATCAGATATCAGTCATCTCTGTTTAACTATTTTTTTATTTAAATAAAATGGAAAAAGCAAAACTGGAAATCTGTGATCTGCTCCCTCCTAATGTAAAGATTAGCTGCTGGCAATATGTGACAGACACTTTTTTGAGTATATCTTGAGTGTGTTTTGTCATGAGGATGTACAAAACTTTCAGGTGCTGAAACAGGGCCACCTTTGGAAAGAAAGAGACTGTGGGATTACTGAGTTGTGAAAACAAAAATGTCTATTCAAACGTGACTAAAGTTCTAACGTGGTCACAAAACACATTAGAGGGTGAAGAGATAGTTGTCTTCATACAGTCAGGTGCTGTGGTCATTGGGAGCTCTGTCCACTGTCACCTGCTGCACTGGTTACAGCATTTCTCTCTGGCAACTCCATGTTTATGTAATAACATAGTTCAGCCAGGATGCAAACTATCTGAAACTTGTCCTACTATAATAAGCCAACCAGAATCACAAGATTAATAATACTGTCTGAATTTTGTCCTTGTTGTCACTGGCTAATTAATAGATCAGAAATCAATTTTTGAATCTGTCTTGCTCTAGTTTATTTGGAGTAGGGCCTCCTAAGACTTGTATAGTTTTGTGGGTTGAAGTTTGGTCGTTGGTTCCTATTCCATGAGAAGGGTTGTAAGCTTAGGTAATTACAGAGGGCAGCACAGGCACAACATGCTGCCTGTAGCTAGCAAAAGTAGGGCTACACTCTGGCACTCTTCTGTTCACAGAGCAAAGCCCCAGGGCAGATGCTTTGTCGTGGGCTAAGCTCTCCTGTGCCAGAAAGCCAGTAGAGCCTGGGGGCTGCAGCTCAGCACAGAGGCACCTTCTCCCCAGCTGCTCCTGCATAGTGGGGCTGGATGGGGGCTTGTAGCACAAAGGGAGCTGCGCTGAGCACTGCTGCTTTCCAGGTTGCTGAGGCTAAACAGGCTCGGTTTCAGCAGAAATGGAAATCTGAGGATGGGTGTTGAATATGATTGTAGTTAGGCAGAGGAAGTGCTTAGCAGCCCCTCATGCCCTCAAATGAGTTGGTGTTCCTTGTGCTTCCCCTTTGTGAAAACTTGTCTCAGCTTTGTGGCAGATCTTCTGAAGAGTGACATATAAGCTGTAGTAATTTCCCTTTTGGGGCCTTATCCTTGCATGAGCACAGCTTAGTGAGAGTTTAGCCCCAGTCAGAGTGAGCTGTGGTGGGTATGTTGTGGTAAGTGCCTGGGGGAGCTCTTTAGCTGTACATTTGGGATGAGGCACTGAATGTCTTCATTTTTTTCTTCATATATTGCTGAATATATGTAGTTTAAGAGAAACTGTATAATGGAAACTGGGGGTTTGCTATCTGGAAAAATTATGGAGCCCTCATATGCCAGTGAGAAAAGAAGGAAAAACAGGTTTTTTTGTACAAAGCCAGCAAGTGACACCTATACTTGTCCAAAGGCTCTCTCCCTTGCATCCCTCTCCTGGGGTGCTGCAGATCACAGCCTTTCAGTGCAGTACAGGCTGGACAACCTTTCTATTGCCACCTCCACGGTAAATATGATAGAGTCTGAAGTGTTTGCAATGTATTACAAGTCAGTCTGTTTCTGCTGTCTGCCTGGATTCCTACCCTTAGTGGGAAGGCATAGAAATGAGCCCATCACTAACGACAGTGGACAAAGTGATCTTGTCAAATGACTCAATCGGTGCAGTGATGCTTTTCAAAGTGCTGGTTTTCCATTTCACTTTAAGTGTCTGATGATGGGAGCTTCTGTCAGTCCCACTGGGAATTATTTCATAGTCTGATGCACCTGAGGATCACAAAGTGCTACATGATTATTCAGTTCAAATTCTTTCTTTAGTTCGCTTCCCCCTTTCATTTACCCATCTTTAATGTGCTTAGTCCATTAACATCTCAATTCTTTTCAAACCTTCACCTGTACAATTATTCTCACCAAATCTTAATTTGGTGGTACTGTAAATTGGTTGATGTCTTTTGAGCATCTTCCTTCCCAGACCGTATTTTTCTTTGCAGCTCATAGACGGCAGCATTTAGAAATGTACTGGGCTTACAGCTTGCTCAAATAACTTACTTGAGAAATACGTACTGATGTGATACATTGCAATGAAGTTTGTACCTACCATTTATTGTCTTCTAATTTGCTGTGGCTGATATAAAACAATGAAGTAGAAGATGATGGAGGATTATACTCATATTAAAGGGTTTTGCTCCAACAGTCTTTCCCTGACCTGTGAGACATTCTTGCTTTATTTATTTATATATTTGTTTATTTTTAGATCTACTAGAGAAGTCTCGTGTTGTTAAGCAGCCAAGAGGTGAAAGAAACTTCCACATTTTCTACCAGATACTGTCTGGTGCATCGGAAGACTTTCTCTGTAAGTGTTGCCCGTGTGCTGTTTTCAGATATGAGTCATTTTTATGTTTGATGTTCTGTTCCATTTACATCTTTTTTTTATGGGAAATGTGATATTGATTAAATTTTCAAACTGTGGGTGATAGTTACAATAGTAAGAGCTGAAGTAAATATATTGTTTGGTATTATCCAGGCATCTGAGTCAGAGCTGGCTTTGCAATGTATTATAAACAAAGAAGAAAGCCCATTCCTCTTCAGAAGGCTTGTAATTAAAAGATCTTTGAGACTCAATCCTACTAATGACAGTAGTTCTTGATAATACTGGTTCTGGGATAAAAGAGCTACTAACGAGAGTGCTATTACTAAAGATAATTTTATTTGATTTATTAGGCAAACTCAAACTGGAGCGTGACTTCAGCAGGTACAACTACCTGGGCCTTGATTCTGCCAAAGTGAATGGAGTGGATGATGCTGCAAACTTCAGAACAGTCAGGGTAAGAAGGAACAGGGGCTGGGGGTAAACCCTAAAGGGCCCAGCACTAATGGGGAGCTTTTGTGCCCTCGGTCTGGCTGTTTGTACTGGGAGCTCACACTCGTCGTGCAGGTTTGCACAGGAAGCTTAACTGCAGCTAGAAAGTACAAAGAAGCAAATTTCTGGAGTATTCTAGTGGGGAAATAAGAAGGACCTGGGGAAAAAAACAAAACAAAACCAAAACAACAGGAAAAAAGGGAAGGGGAAAACAAAACAAGCCTAGAATTCATTGCTGGCAGTGACTGAGCTTCTTGAACAATGTGATGCTGACCAACTCTAAAAAGCAGAGCTGGGATGGTTCTCAAGATGATTTATTGTGATGTTTTTGATTGACTGTACTGAGGGACAAGAAGAGTACAGGACCCTCTTACCCAGTATATGCAAATTTAGATTTTAAAAATTACTGGCTTTTAGAGCAAGAGCATGGACTGAGAAGACAGCAGGACCTGGTCATTGACTAGTGAAAAATTGAGCTGGGTTATAAGCGAAATTTAAAGGCACTAAAGAAAGCACTGCATTTTAGAAACCCATAAACTGAATGAATTCTAGAAATAGGATTCAATGACTGACATGCCAGCACGATTGGCAGTTCTTTAACCTGTCTCTCATAATAAAACCCCCTTATTTATCTAAGTGTAGGAATTGTCGTGTTCTTTTTGCTACAAGTATTCATGCAACATTTCTAATTTACTCTAATACAGATAAATGGTGAATTTTGCAAGTATGATCTGTTTAAATGTAGGTTCTTTTCTCTTATCATTTTATCTGTCCCCTTTCCAGAATGCAATGCAGATTGTTGGGTTTATGGATCATGAAACACAGTCTGTCTTTGAAGTAGTGGCAGCCGTTCTGAAATTGGGAAATATTGAATTTAAGCCCGAATCTCGTGTGAACGGCCTAGATGAAAGTAAAATCAAAGATAAAAACGGTAAGATGAGATTAGTGATGGGAGGAAAACCCACAAATTTGTCTGGAGTCAGTATTAATTTTGTAGTTTCTGTAGACCTACAGTATACTTACAGATGAATTAAATTAGATTGCTTCCAAAACTCACCCACAGGCAAATATGGGTTGAATTCTGTACAATTTTGATTGCTCAGTTTGAAATTCAAAGCATTATTATTTTATTTTTTCCCACTTTATTAACACTTTCTTCTGAAATGTTAAAGGGTGCTATGCATTTCTGTATCTGCTTGGATATTCTGCAGTGGAGGCCTTTTGTTCTTTTGTAGTAGGGCATCTCTGCTTGTAAGGTCAAATTCATTTGGTCATGTCTTTGCAGTTGATGTTGAAAGTTGATGTTGAAAGTTGATTTATTTTCATTTTAAAGTTTTTCATCAAGAAATGTAGTCTGTGATAAATGGAAGAAAAGTTAATTCACAAAAATAAACCAGATGGAAATGAATAAATCTGTTTTCTTGTGTTGTGCATGTGTTTGGTAGGATGGGGAGGAGTGTGGATGGGGGATGCTTCTGTTGAAGAAAACCTGTTTTGGGAAAATAAAGAGCTACTTAAAAAGCTAATAATTTTAGGGAAGAAAAATCAATGATACAAAAGGTTTCATTATATTTATACTCTCCTTTTTTATGCCAGAACTCAAGGAAATCTGCGAGTTAACAGGTATAGACCAGTCTGTCTTGGAAAGAGCTTTCAGCTTCCGGACAGTCGAAGCCAAGCAGGAGAAAGTTTCAACAACACTAAATGTGGCTCAGGTAAAAAGAGGTCCTGTTTTTAAAGGAAAGAATCCTTTTAAATGGCAATTTATTCTACGTGGTTAAACCAAAACTGCCCAAATAAAAACTACAACAGTGTGAAGTTATCTCTCTGTACTGGTGGAGAGGAAGCGTAGCTGCCGCTCGTGTTTCATCAGCTCAGGCTGCTGGGAACGGTGTTCCCCCAACCGCAGCTGCTGAAGTCCCTTTGCTTAGGATTAGGATGGGGGATGTGGGTCTTTACAGGATATCCAGATGAGCAGGAAGGGAGTCAAAGAGCCCTGATCGTGGCTGCTGTTCCAGCCAGCCCATGGCCAGGAAGGCAGAGGGGTGCACCTGCAAGCCACCAACACTGCCTAAGTGTCCTGGCACTCCTGGTCTGGCTCCAGTGTCTGCTTAGGCTGAGATGCTGCTTCCTGAGCAGTTCTCACTCTGTTCATAGCACCTTTAAGATACGCCAGTGAGACAGAAATGCTAGGATTATCCCAGTGTTTATAACATTTCCCTCTTTTCTTCTGTTTAGGCTTATTACGCCCGTGATGCTCTGGCTAAGAATTTATACAGTCGACTGTTCTCTTGGCTTGTTACCAGAATCAATGAGAGCATTAAGGTATTGTTGTTTTGTGCCTGTAAAAAAATAGAAACAATTTAAATTGGAGTGGACAGTAAAACTGTATTTGCCAATTTCATTTTTCCTGGTTGTGCACTATTATACGTGGTACAGGTCAATAACTGTAACATGGCTCAACAAATTGCTGTCTGCTCTGTTTTAAGCTTAGGAAAATATTCACATTAAGTGTATTTTGTGAATCCACACCTAAACTTTGATTTTATACAATTGGACAGCTTACTTAGGAGATACATTCGTTTTCTTGACTCCCAATTATGAAATGTACACATGACTGATTCAATGTTTGGGTTTTTTTTCTAAGGCACAAACAAAAGTGAGAAAGAAGGTAATGGGGGTGCTGGACATCTATGGATTTGAAATTTTTGAGGTAAGACCTTTCTATCGGTAAAGATTTAAAGTGAGAGCTGTTATTAAAGCTTAATAGAGTTAATCTTGAACTTGTAATCAAGTGTGTTATTCCTGACAAGAACCACTAGAAAAGTAAACTAAAGAGATATGTCTTGGCAAGTCTGGCTATTGACACAAAAGTTCTCAAAAGCTGAATTTGTGGTTTTACACCATAGGTAAATACATATTTATGATGGGTAAGCCAAATCTGGTTTGTTGTGACATACGTTGTGAGTGTAAGAGAAACTCTGGCAGTGTCATTTCTTCCCCGAGGCATTTTGTGGATGTCTTTGAACAAGCTTTGTATACTTGAAAATACACACCAAAAAGTATACATTTTTACCTGTCAAAATTCAACAAGGAATTATATTCCTTTTCATCTTGATTCACTTGGATAAATATTCTGTACCAGTTCCTAGCTAACTATCTGTGTCTGACTGCTGTTTGCTTGTGATAGTATTTTTAGACTGGTGGTATTTTTGAAAGAAAAACAATCAACGAGGAGTTTTTAATTGGGTTAGAGAACACCAGGGTGAGGGTGTTTTCATAAATCTTATTCTGACAGTTTATTTTAAGAGATTTATAGATTTTCATTGGAATCTGCATCGAGTTTAAGCTAGAAACTCAACCAGAGACAAAAATCAGTAGAAAATGTGCAATCCTTACCCACTTCTCTGCATCCCTCTTGAAAATCCAAGGCATGTGTTTAAATTGTTTAGGAGATGAGAATAATCCAAGAAGAGAGGCAATATACTTGAGAGGGTGATGTAAGTTTTATTTCAGAGGCATAACATTGGAAGTTTGTGCAAATAAAAATACCTCTATGAGCTCCTCTATGAAGAGGAAAAACAAAGCTGATACTTGCTTCAAGATTTTACTAAGCTAGATTGCATTGTTTGCATTAAACAGAAGAGCATATTTATGAAAATACATTGCAAGCAGTCAGGTGGCTAAATGGAGATCTCAGTGCCAGATCTCTTTGGAGCTGGTCCTTGGAGTACCTTTAGAAAGCTGGGCATTGGAATGGTACTGCTGGCATCTTTGGGCATGACTCTTGTTTTCACCAGCTCGCTCTTTTATGTATGATTTAGGGATTAACATGTAGGGTGAAGTGGGAGACAGAAGCTTGCACTAGCACACAAGCCATCTGTGTGATTGTGTTTGTGGGATGGTGTTGCAGAGAAAAGGTTGTTTCTCGTATGTAATTTTGTTCTTTTTGTAGGAGTTCAGCATCTTATAAGGTCATAAATAAGTAGTTGAGTTCAGGAGATGATGTTTTGCAGAAGACAAATGAGAAAACCAGGGCTCTTTTCACTTACCTTTCATACTGAATGGCAATGTAGCTTTCCCCATTCATACAAACTTGAAAGCTTTAAAATAATGTGGGTAGTTATTGTTCACTCCTTTAAATGCTGAGTATTGGTTCTACTGGAAAAGACAGGAAAGATTTGCCTTGTGACTTAAGGATCAAATTCATCAGTACATTCAGACAAGACAGGACACCTCCTCTCATGAGTTCAGACCAAGCATCTTGGTTCAACATCACAAAAATAATGCAATTATTTCTGAATGTTCCAAATGGGAGAGAGGTAGTAATGCCAGAAACACACATGGCTTGTAGTACAATTTTATTTTATTTTTAATTTTTATTTTAATTTAAATATATTTGAAAAATAAATGTGATTGCTTCAGGTTTCTAGAAGTATCTAGTACAGTTACTGGTATTGGGACTGCGTGGCAGTACTGTAATTCAAAGGGTGAATGATAGCAAAACAATCCATTAGAAAATCCTGAACCAGCTGTAGTTCTAGTACTGCTCACTTGGTCATTCCTGTGTTTCCAGATGGGTTAATTTTATAATCAGAACCTGCTGACTTATTCTCAATTGAATAAAAAGAAAAAATTAATCTCTCAAGGCAAAACAAAATTAATTTTCTTTTCAGCTCTAGTTGGAACAAAAGATAATGTTATGTCATAACCCTTAAATGGAGTAAAATAGTTCTGTCATGAACATCATATAGGCAAAGTGTAACTGGTCTTGTGATTGCTTGCATGAACATCATGTAGTAAGGTCAGTTAAGAGGATACTTGCCAAATATTATTACGTTGAGTGTTGTATCAAATGATCAAATCTCACAAAAGTTATTAAAGATCTTGAGAAAATGCATGCAAAAACCAATTATTGAGAATCTAAGTAAAGAATCACAGAAAATATATTTAATTATGTTAGGGAGCTGGTGGAGGCCCCATCCTTGGAGACGTTCAAGGTCAGGTTTGATGAGGCTCTGAGCACCCTGCTCTAGTTGAGGATGTCCCTGCTCACTGCAGGGGGGTTGGACTGGATGACCTTTGGAGGTCCCTTCTAATCCAGGGCATTCTATGATTCTATTCTATATTAAACCAATCAATAAGTTAATGAAATTTTAACACTGCACAATGACATAACTCAAGGAAAATTCAATAATGTCCTAAGATTTATAGCATAAAAAGTGTAATGGAGTATTTTGCTCTGTGGTACATTTGTAAACATGATGGATAACCATTCAAAGTATTAGCTGAGGTGTAGCTAATGGCAATAACTATATCCATCTAATTATAAATTACTTGAAACCTCTGACTAAAAATGTGCAGTTCCCTTTTGAACCTAATTCTTCAGTCGGATTTTGATTTTCCTGTCTGTTCTCCAAGTAGAACTATTATTTTTATAAAGAGTATTTTGGGGAAAAAATGTATTTGAAAGACTTCCTCATCTGTAAACTTATGCATTTTAAACCTGTAAGCAATTTGATATGCTGAAGGTAAAAAGGTCTACTTTAATCATGCTTCTACTCAGGAAGCAGACAGGTTTATCATAAGTATGTGTTCTCTGACCTGAAGTTTTCTTGTACTCTGAAGACAGAACATGTCAAAAAAAATGTAGAAGTTGTAGTAGGAGGTTTTTTATATACATACTAAATATTTACATATGAAGCTTAAGACTAATGAAATAAGCAGCAAGGTATGCATTTCCTGTGTGTGCTTTTGCATTTGTTTGTTTGCTTGTTTGTTTGAGTTGCTCTTGTTTTGTTTTAGCATATTATATGCAAATTGGAGCTTATAGAGATGCAAATCTTTTTCATGTATTTTTTTTAGAGATTACTTTTTTTACTGTCCACTTCAATTTATATATTTTTCTGTAATTTAAGATGAAATTAATTTACAAAGTAACTGGAGATTTCTTGAAATTTACCGAAGAAAAGGCACTGGAGTACTGGTAATGCTGGCATGTCCTCTTTGGAACTTGGTTTCTGCTAGTGTTTTTATCTAACACAAATCCATTTATTTAGACAAACCCAAAAGCTATCCAAGAAAGCAGATTTAAGGACTTGGCTGTCCAAAAGTTCAGAGCAGGGAATTTAAGTCTATCAATAATCCTCAGCCTCTGTGGGCTTGGCGGATGTCAACATCAAACTTGGCTAAAGAATCCACAAAATAGATGCTGTAAAGTTGTGTTTATTTTTAAATCCTGCCATGCCCTTTGTGGTAAACTGTATGCTGGGATTGAATATTTAGAAAGTGAAATGCTGAAATTTTGGGTGTGTCTAAGAGTTATCTATGGACAAGGATTTGGGGACTAGGATTAGTGTGAAACTGCAGACTACTGGACCAGGTTGGGTGTGTAATGTTTCTGGATCTTGAGTAATGGATCAAACCTGACACCTTGCTCCAAGTATGGTTTATCCCTTTTTTTAAGCAGCTGCATGCATTAGTCAGTCTGCAGTGTAGACTGTGATTTGAGATGGGGTAGGAATAATGGTTGGTGGCACAGGGAGTTTCAGAATCGGCTCTATTGCAGACTTCCTGGGGTAGGTTTGAGGGCTGGTCCCTTTTCATTCCATGTTTGATTCTGTATTTTGGGGCAGAAACGGTTTCCACACCTCAACAAAATGCTTGGGTAGGGTTGTGGAAGGGGTGGCATTTATGAAAAAGAAATGAAGGCTACAGAAGGCAAATGACTGAAGTCCTGGCAGATTTCAACAGAGATGAGCAGAAGACTTACTCTGTTTGGTTTGGATGTTTAATGTTCTGTTGTGGGGATGAGGGCTAGGGTATGTAAAAATGAATGTTATGGAGCAAGTGTGAATATTTAATCCTGCCTAGCCTTCAGAGATAAAAAAATGTCTCTGCTAGTTGGCTCAAAAGGCTTTATTCTGAATACTCATTATGTAGCTGGTCCATATGATGAAGCTAATGATTTGGAGTACAGTTTTATGAAAATTAAGGCTGCCAAACAAGGCTTATTCTTGAAATTTGCCAGGCCCTGAGAAGAGGGTTTGAGAGTGTAAATCCCTTGGTGGAGCCATTTGTTCCATGTGTTTTAGCCTGACAAGAAGCAGGGATGTGCCAGGGATAAAGCTGCAAAAGTAAAGGCTGCAGAAACAGAGGGACTGTTTCCATTTAGCACTCGGGACATCTGCTGAGGGCTGACCTGAGGTGACGTGGATGCCTTGTCTTTGGGGCTGACCAACTCCTTTTGCTGTAGCTAAACAAGCACATGCAAAGATGTGAGAGTATCTGTCACATTCTACATAAAACTCAGCAGTAAATAAAAATCCTACTAACAAAAGAGTCAAACCAGCCACTCACCAGTAAAGCCAGGTCCATTTCTCAGCAGTTTCTGATGAACTTTGATAGTGCTTCTATTTGTTTACAGCAACTTGATTCTTGTGTGTAGAAGTCCCTTGTAGTGATGGAAAGAAGGTTGATTATATTGCATGTACTGTTTAAACTGTCATCTGGATACCAACACAAAGCCAGTATCTTTGGATATCTGAAGGAATCCATTAGAAATACGAAGAATGCAGTTTCATTATATTAACATGTTCAGAGTTGTGGTAATTACCTGTTTTTAGAGGGAGCTAACCAAATAAGGAGGGGGTAAACATCAAAAATACCTTCCTGAGATGTTTAAGGCATGAAAAAATTGGGGAGGTATTTTCACTTTTACTATAATCCTATAGAGCAGCTTCATCCAGTTGCTGAACAGTTGCTTCGCCTTTTTCTATCCTGTTCATTGCCTGAAGGAAGTTGCAGCTGCAGAGCATGCTGAGCTCTGAGAGACTGCTGCTGGCCCCTGACTCCTCACCAAGGATGATTTCACCGGAGAAGGGTCTAGTTAGTTGCCAGAAAGACAACTTCTTAAAGAAAAAAGCATACAGAGAATATTGGTTTATCAGGATTGTCTTTTATCTTTTCTATTTTTCTTTTCATTCATTTAGGGCCTGGGACCTTTTCTTCATGTCTTGACTTTGACTCTAACTGAGCCATGGTTATCTGTTATTTTGGTAGATGCCTTAATATCCAGGCTGTAATTTCCAGCTGCCTTTTCTAGGCACTCTACCTTGCAACAGATTTCCTATTCAAAATTCTCCAGTCTTCTCCTGATGCCCAACAGCATATCATATACTGGCAAGTGGCAGTGCCAAAATTCGTGTACCTGGCCCTCTATTTGATCTGATTGCACTGGGCAAAAAGCTCAGTCTGGTGTGAAAGGGGAAAAGTGATTTTTCTAAAATTTTTTTAATTTATAATTGATCAAGTACATCTGCTGGCAAGTGTTATTAAAGAGGGGAACTTTACAGAGAAGGACCCTAGGTGCTATGGAGATTTAAAAATGCAGTTAAAGCAATAATCTCCTTAGATGCTAGATTGCTCAGAGAAGTATGTCCCAGGAAGTTAATCACCATTTAATTAATCCCATTAAAATGTAAGTATTTAGGCTAATTTTGCAAAATGCATGTTTGTGAAGTAAATTCTATTGGCTGTCTGGAGCAAATATTACACAAATTCTCTGCTTCAGGTTGTGAGAATAATGTTTTGCCCTACAGCAACTCTTCTGTTTTAGGAGAGGTTACCATTATATAGTAGGTTCTTGCCTCTGACATTCGTGTTGTTCCAGGACTGTAACTTACCAGGTTTTTGTTGAAGTGGCTGTACCTGGCTTCCCCGTGGATCACAGATGCATCATGTGCAATCCATTCACTGTAGTTTCATGCCCTTTTAACTCCGAATTTGGGTGTGTCTGGACACCAGAGCTGAGAGCAAGATGGATTTCAGAGAGCCAGTAGCACCAATAAGGACTGGAGTTGGTTGTGCTGCACAACATAATCCCTGAAGCTTCAGCATGTATCTTTCCTGCTTCCATTAGATACACAGAAACGTAGTTTGATTACATATACATGGAGTATTTCTAGTTCACTGATCTGATTCTTTGCCTATAGACATATTAACAAAAAGCACAGAGCATATTCTACTTTACAGGAGGTATTTTTCAATTAAGCTTGATTACTTGAATGTTTGTCTATATAAATGGAAAAGTAAGGGATAAATATTGGTAATATATCTTCACTAACAACAAAAAAGTTATAACCGGGTCATGTAACTCACTGGTTTCTAAGATAAAAATAGTGTCTTTTTATTTTCTTGAAATGGAATTTCCCCATTTTGCTGATTTTCACTTTCTAGGATTTATATTTTTTAGTTTCATCTCATAAATTTATAGGCTTCCGTGGTCATACCGAAAAATCCCTATCTGCAGACAGCATAGTAGGATATAAATTAAATTTGCTGGTTGTTTTCACCATTCATTCATTCCATCATTCATCTCAATGAAGCGAGTACATTCATCTTTTATCATTACTTTTCTGATCTGACTGTTTCTCTAGGAGCCCCAGTAGCAGTCTAGGATCAATCTGGAATCACCCACTATGTCAGGGGCACGTCAGAGGCTTCTGATGCCTGGAACTGCATTGTTGTTGAAAAATGTTACCATTCTGGGGCTGTGTTAGAGAAAACCCATCAGCTTCTGTGTGTCTTCCCCCACCTCCTGCCACGTTGATCAATAAGTTCCTTTTAATGGTATTAGTTCTGTTGATTTCAGCAGTGTTATGACTTGAAATGTTTAGCTGTTTTTTGGTTTAGTTGTTTTGGTTTTTTTTTTGGTAATTATGCTCTTTAAATACTTCATGTGTATTTTGTAGTTGTATGTTGTTTAGTTGTGTGTTGATATATATATGGTGTTCGAAGAGGTGTTGCTGAACACCTTGTTGTGAGTATGTTTGTAGACTGAGCAATATGTAGATTTTTGAACTGGTGTGATGAAAAATGAAGAACGAAGAAGAAATATTGAGAAACAGTTTGTATAGTGTGATACTGATGATCTAGCTGAGTCTGTAGATTTGTACTGACAGGATGTACTTCATTTGGGGAAAACAGTGAAGAGGACACAGAAAAAATGGAACACTTAGACCAGGACTTTGAGGCAGGTGGAATTTATTCCTACCTCCTAGTATGGAAAAGTACCCTGTTTTAAGTAGGTATCTTGGTTGCTTCTGTCTCTGGAAATCACTGGAATATGGGTACTCAAAAGTGAATTTGAATTCTCTAGGGAGAGTTAGAAGGTATCTGTTTTTCACAGGAAAATGCCCACTTTTAGATACTGGGTATTCATAAATCAAATGCAAGACACTCAGCATACAGAGACATTTCTGTCTGAGGCCAGGCAGAAGTATTTATTTATTTATCTTAACAAAGATACTTTTATTTTGTTTGTTTACTGTTGGTATTTTAACTGTATAACAATGTTTAAGTTCAGGAACATCCATATTTGGGTTTTTTTGAGATGATTCCATGGTACGCATAACTGGAATCTTCCAAAGAAATTTTTAAGGATCAAAAAATATTTTCCTTAGACTTTCAAGCACCTGTATGTATTTCATATAATAGCAGTGGTTCAAAACTAGAACTTTTTGTCTTTTCATGGTTGACTCTAACAACCTGACTGAGTACAACACCATGAGCAGCTTGTGTATATAAGCACTCTATTTTTGCACGGAGCAGAAGTTTTTAGAGTTCAAAAACTTGGTATCATGAAATGCCACCCTGATGCTCAGTAGCTTGAACATTGATAGAGAATAAAGCTGTATGAGAAAGACACCATTATTTGAAGTGAAAAACATGGTGAAGAAGGCTTTGATTTTTGTCAGTGAATTTTTCTACTTGTCTGAATTTATCTTTGCACCTGATAAAAGATGGAGAGGATAAGCTGAGGGTGCTTGGTTGACCTGTATCTAGAAAACAACGTGGCTTTAAACCGATCACAGGTGGCATTCTGTTTCCCAGCACATTTAATTTAGTTTGAGAGTCTGAGTTGTTTTCTCTTCCCCAAAGGTTATATTTTGTATTCCACAGTGATTTCAAAGGCATAGTTTGAAATGCTGCGAAAAAAATCGCAGGGATTGAAGTGGTGCTCTCAACATTAAATAGCAGAATTACAGCCTGGAAAAGACACTGAAATTTAGAGACATGCTGGTCTTAAATATTATTTTTCCTAAAATTTTCTAAGAATATTTGAAATTATTCCTAAAATTTTAGGTCCAACTGTACTGCTTTTGTGTTGGTCAAAACCCTTTCTGTCACTTAATGCCAATGGTCAGTGTAAGGAATAAGTACAGTCTCTGACAGATGGGTCCTTCCTGAATGGGTATACTGAGGTGCTATCGCTCATATTAATTATTCTCTGTTGCCTTCCAAAAAACAATGTCAGAAGTCCTTTAGATCCCTTCTAATTATGTCATACTGACTTTCTAGAAACCTTCATTAAAATACTGGGGGACAATTCATTTGTGAGCATTGTGCTATGCTTTGTGAAGCCCTCACATAATTAAAATAATAAAGTAAGGGAGAATAAATCCACAGTCTCTGTTGCCTTACTCAGATTTGCCCAGAGATAAACAATAATTGGCTCTTAATAAAGTGTTTCTTAAAACCTGTAAAAGGAAATGTCTCTTTCTGAAGTGTATTTAATTTACTGAATGTCTTCTAGTCTTTTTGCAATTAAGTGTTTTGAGAATTTCAGTAATTCCAAACATTTTTCCTCACTTTTTTTGCTGTAATGAACTGTTAGTCTTTTGCTCTGTATTGTACTTAAAGAACAAAATCACTACTGCTCTTCAATGGCTTTTTCCCTGGAATAGCAATTTTAAGTGGCTTGGCAATTTTAAATAGAATTTCATAGCTCAAAGTGAGTGATTCGTGAAGAAGTCTGTGGATTTTGGTTTGTCTTTCTTTAGCAAACCGTAAATATCACAGATATACAGCAAATCAGGAAAGCATCTAGCAATTACTTTAATGTATTGTTTATGAGCTTTTAGATGATTTAGCTAGATTTGCCATTCAATTTCCATCCTCTTCTGAAGACAAAAACTGTATAATATGTGAGCAAAAAGTCCTGCAGTCTTTGTAATCTGAATAACATGGTCTTTTGGAGAAACAGTCTTTCTGCATTGCGTGGCATGGGCCTGGCAGGAGAATGCAGAGTGTGTTTTACCTTTCCTCTTTGTCAAGTTGATGTGTCAGCTGGAGTCCTTTTACTTCAAACTCAATAGATCTGAAGTGATGGCCTTACCTGAATGTGTCAAATAAGCATTTACTCATTCTTTCTCCAGTACTCTCACCTTCCCCATTCTCTTCTCCCTTTACTGAGATTTGTCTACCAAAGGGTTGTATATATGGGGTTTTGTCAAGACAAACGACACACAGTGATTATGGCAATACCAAAGGGTTGTATATATGGGGGTTTTGTCAAGACAAAGGACACATAGTGATTATGACAATGCAAGAATGCTGTTCTGCATTACGCTCTGATATGCCTTGATCCTTTGGTTTATTTGATAATCTTTAGCTAGTAGCTAAAGATGCACTCATCTTCAAAGAAGGAATACACAACATTTATGTTGTGTTTCTCATTTTCATTGATGTTCAGATATGAGTGATCTATTGGATATGCTAAATAAATGCTAATAGATATATTCTGTGGTGTTATGGAAGTAGTATAAGTACTGACTGCAGTTTATGTAATTTCTTTTTGCAACAGAATGCAGTAAGTATGACTTGTTTGCAGTGCTGATTTTGATGCATGCCAAATTTTAACTTTCTCCTCTAGAGCTATGCAAGTTTTGCAATCTCTTGATTCATAATTGCAGTTGGTGTGAGGGGCAGAGTTTGATGTGGCTGAGAAAGTTTGGTGATCAGCTGTGATTTTGCTTTACCTAAAACCAAAATGATAAAAGTAATCTGTGCTATCCCTATTTTCTCTAATCTGCTTGTGTGCTCTTAATCTCATTTAGCAACCAGATCCTTAATTTAAACATTTAAATGATTGCAGTTGCCCCTTGTCATAAAAAGTCTATCACCTTAACTTCAGATTCCATGGGTATTGCATAGCAGACTTATTTGACAGTGTAAAAAGCCATAGTGGTATATTCTGCAAATTTTCAGGCTTCCTAAATAACCAGTGTTCTTGATGATTAGTAATTAAGAAAGGCAAATCAGAAGGTCTAAAAAGGGGCGTGGTGGGGTGGTGTAGTAAGGAACCCCCCAACCTGAAAGCCAGGTAGAGAAGACCAGCAGCAGATATCCCAAATTATTCTTGTTTTCAGTTATTTCTGCAGATAGATGTATGGAATTCTTACAGTACTAATGGCTCTTTCAAGCACTGGAAAGAAACAGTGAAGCTGCTCTTCCTTTTTTCTTTGAAAGAGGCATTTTAAACCAGTCCTCAGAATGGGCACCTGGCCTCCACCCTGCATTCATTGAAGCTAATGGAGATGAAGTGGAAAAACCACAGCTTTTGTGCTGCAGTCCTGGCCCTGGTGACATCAGCAGTAAAACCATAGTTGACTTTGGTGTGCAAGGGCTTTACCTGTGGCGTTTTGGGGCTTGCTGCAGCCCTGATTCTGATGCCAGCGTGTGTCCCTCTGGAAGTGTGCTGCTGTAATGTCACAGCCCTGCTCCTGCAGCAATCCTGCCAGGCAGCGGTGATGGAGTAAGGCTGCTGTGTCTGAGGTCACCGAGCAACCTGCCCACTGCCCACCCCTCTTCTGTGGTCTGGGTTCTCCAGTCCCTTCTGCAAAGGGTCACATGCATGCTCACTAACCCAGTTTGATGGGAGTTAGCCTTTTAGAGGTTTTTTAGTTGATAAAGTTTTTTAATTCCCATCATTTCAAAGGGGGATTAGATGAGGAGTTTGTTGGCAGGGAGGAGGTGGCGTGAACTCTGCAGCAAATAATCTCCTAACCCAGGCTCTGCTGCAACCAGAATAACATCTTGGGCACCCATCTGTACTGAACTAGGATACTTTATTAGCTACTGAGTGGAAAAGAGCTAATGCTACTGTCATAATTCTCTTTATCAGAACCTGCAGGAGACTACGTTTTACATATGGGAACAGATTAGCGCAGGCAAAGCTTTTACTGTTTATTCCCTGGCACCTCAGGTACCCTTATGACTTGTCCCAAGGAATTGAAACAGAGGCATCATGAATATAACCCACAGAGTTTTTGTCCCTCCCAATGGAGAAAGCCTCGGAGAAGGATTTGATCTAAAATTTCCAAACTAATCTCAATAAAATATTCCTCTAACCATCCCATTGCAAAATTGGAAGGAGTAGTTAATAAGGCAGCTTGTCGTTGGGAGCTGCTGCAGTAACTTCCTCCAGCTGAACTCCAGAGTGTTCACACAACAGCAAACACCAACATGTTTTATCTAACAGGACAACAGCTTTGAGCAGTTCATTATTAACTACTGTAATGAGAAGCTGCAGCAGATCTTCATTGAACTTACCCTCAAAGAAGAGCAGGAAGAATACATCCGAGAGGTAATACTTGAATGGATCTTTCTTTCTCCTCTTCCCAGTGCCCCTGTAAGGACACACAGGCATGTGTGCTGGAACCTCTTTCCAGGGAACAGTCACTTCTTGACCACAGGCTTGGCATGGAGCGTGTTAGTGTAGGACTGTGTGGTAGTTACATAAAGCAAAACCAGTTGGGTTTGATTTTGTTTCACATTGAGTTCTCCAGGTAAAAAACAGACCTCCCTCTCATTCATTAGCAACAATGGCTGACAGTTATGAGCAAGAGCTAATTAATTTATTAGAAGACTTTCTGCTCTCATTTCTGCCATTACCCCACAGCCTGTGTTTTGGATTACACAGGAGTGTCTGCAATACACCCCAACAGCAACCACAGCTCATCCTGGTTCAGAAGGGAATTCGGTGGGTAAAACAAGAGCATGCAAGATGAAAGAAACTACAAATAGATTTTTGGTTCCAATTTCCTTTCAGTTAAATACTGAAGGGAACTGTGTGAGCTTTATGGGACAATTTAAGAGCAGCGTTGGAGGCCAGACTCTGATGTTTTATGTTATTCTGTGAGTGAACATCAAGTTAAAGTTTTAATAGGGTTTAGCAGTATTCCCCATGATATAGAAAGCTCACAAAAATACCCACTTGCAGCTGCAGAAAATGGCATATGCTGTCTGTGTTCAAGGTGGATTATAGCATTTTGCTGTATAAACATTTTTTAAAATTAAGTAAAGTTCTTGCCTTATAATGCTGAGGACAATATGAAGTTTGGGCATGTCTTTTTTTTTTCGTTTTGCATTCAGTAGTGCAACTCTTGAAACATCATTACTGCAATTTGGTTCCTGAATGGTATTTTTAAATGTTCTGAAAAAAGTAATCTGCAAGAAGTACCACAGAATACAAATTAAGAATTAGAACAATATTTTCTTTTTCCAATGCATTGCCCTGCCAGTGTTACCTCCTGATGCATTGGCATCTCATCCTGTAAATTTTATTGCTGATATCTGAAAAAAAAAAAAAAAGTTTTTTTCAAAGGATGTCATCTAAATTTAGCCCTCTTTCTTCATCCTATTAAAATAAACCCCAAATGACAATTAAGACCTTCAAAATTTTGATCTTGCCTGCTTGCAGTGAAATGGGCTTATTTCCTTGTGAGCAGTGGGAGCATGGGCAGAGGGGTGCTGGGGAGGGCGGTGGCGAAAGGGGCCTGGCGGGGGGCCAGGGGAGTGCATGGGAAGCTGACACGGCTTGGGGAAAGGAATGGAGAGAGGGTTTGGCAGCTGCTCAAGGACAGTCATTTTGCTCAGATAACATTAGTAGTAGATGACTGCATTTCTTGCTTACCAATATTTTATTTGTTAAGAATGTACAGTTAAATTTGAAAGTAGTATCTTAGTTAACTGAAATATAATTTAAAGTGCCAAGAGGAAAAGCTCCCTTGATTGTTTTCCTTTGCATACAATTTTTTTTAATATATTTTTGTTTTACAGGGGATTGAATGGACTCATATTGAGTATTTCAACAATGCTATAATTTGTGACCTAATAGAAAATGTAAGTGATATTCAAGGATCTCTCTGAATAATTTTTTTAATGCATGGATTGAATTTAGCTGTAAAATCTATACACATCCTCATGCTCTTTGATTTTATAAAACAAGCCACTCAGTCATCTTAGTTTGCATGGCAAATGTTTATTTTACTAAAAAAAATAATAATTTGTAAGGCTATATGTTAGAAATGTTCAGCAGCACCTACACAAAAAAACCCAAACAACTCTTAAATGTTTACATTTAGTGCTGTTTTCAGTAGCAGATATCACGTGTTGCTTTGTAAATAACATTTCTTTTACGTGGAAACTAAAAGACTCAATGACTTGTTACTGAGTACTTTAGGTACAGAAAGTACTTGTATCTAATAAGAGGACTTCCTATGGACTTAGCAGAGCAAGAAAGATAAACTTCTTTAACAATCAGAACAGAACAGTTTTCACTATAAGCATAAAGTGTATGCTGGTTTTATCCATAAACTGGCTACTTTCAGTTAAATTGGAGATTCTACAGTCTGCGTAAATGACACAAAAGTCTAAAAGTTCAAGATTCAGGTGTCAGAAACAGTCTTTCAAAACCACAGGTATTAAAAACCTGTTGGAAATGGGGATGAGGAAAAGAGCCAGACTTTCAGATGGCTTGAATGGTTTTCTGGGTAGCAGAAGTCAAATGAGAGAGCAGTCTCCTTTTCACACCTTGATAGAAATGTGGTGGAAACAAACACTAAAACTCTTGTCTTGAAACTTCAGAACCAAACTGGAATCCTGGCCATGCTAGATGAAGAATGCCTGAGACCGGGAACTGTTACCGATGACACATTCTTAGAAAAACTGAACCAAGTCTGTGCCACTCACCAGCATTTTGAGAGCAGGATGAGCAAGTGCTCCCGATTTCTCAACGATACTTCCTTGCCTCACAGCTGCTTCAGAATTCAACATTACGCTGGCAAGGTACCTGGTGAAGCAGGTTGTATGTGATGTGTGGAGGGTGTTGTGTCTGTGTGAAGCATAGGTTTGGTACAACAGGGAGGCTCTTTGCCCATTAAATGATGTTACAGTAATGCAGGAGAACTTCTTGAGTCAGTAGTTGATCAAAAAATCCAGACCTGTCTTAATCTTTTCCATCTTCAGACTCGGATCTGTGATTTGGGCTGGAACTTTTTCAGAGATCATGCTGTAATTGAGGGCAGTTTGCCTTTCATCAAAGGACAAAGATGTCCCATGTGGAACTGCTTGTGCTGCTAGGTCTCTGGTGATAAAATGTTGTTAAGAATGACAAAAATTCACGCACATCTGAAGGCAAGATATTTTGGAGAACATGTTGTCACTGAAGTAGCCGAAGTCCTTAGTCATGGTGATGAGAAAGTGGAGTTTTTGTACATTTGAAGGAACTGAGTTTATTTTCATAGGGTGTATGTTTAAACAGATGGAAGAGAAACAGCTACAGAGAGGGCTTGCAAATGTATTTGCTTTTTACAATGTAAGCAGTATGAATAAGTACGAGCCTGATTGGTTTTGAGGTGTAATTCAATATGACTTTTTATAAATGAAAATCAAAATAGTTTCATTTGTAAAAAGAACATATATTTTGTTAAAGAAAAAAATTTAAGTAAACACAGAGGTTGAAACTATAGCTGAACTGCTATTTTCAGAAAGAATATTAGGAAAGTGTTTCATTTTCCTTTCCTAATACTTCCCTAGTTTTTAAACATTGTCTTAGTCTTACAATTTTAAATAGCTCAATAATTTGCTTGGTTAGAATAGTCCTGGAAATATCATGCTTTCAACTTTTGAGGCAATCATTTGTTAACTTCGTGTTATGTATTTGCCAAGAATTACATCTAATCTATCAGGGATTCATTCTTAGGTATTTCTTTGGTTGTCAAAATTCCAAGTGAATTGAAAACTCCCCAGGACTTTGAGAAGGACTGTGAACAGACTGTGTCTTAGCAGGCAGTGAGGGTCTTCAAGTGTTAGTGGCAGAGCATACAGTGAATTCCTATTATTTGGGGAGAAAAGTTGCTTTTCCATCCTCAGCTGAGAACGTTTGATCTAGTCACTGGACAACAGAAGTACAACTCTCCTTTTTTGAAATATAAGCAAGTTCCTATGAACAGTTTTTTCAGTAGTGGCATTTACCACACCTGTCAGAAACAAGAATGTGTACTCCAAAGAAAAATGCTGGCCGAGTTCCCAGTCACTTGCTGTTGTACATGTGGCTATGTCAGTAATAGTTTTATTCAATATTCTGTGTACATAGTACATATCTACACAGAACTGAGAAATAATGAAGCTGAAGAATCTGTATTACCAGCTGGATGACTTGTCACAATTAATCAAACTAAATTCCCTACCCTCAAAAATTAAAAAAGCCAGTAGCAATCAGAGATCTACATGAAGTTCCTCCTGGGTCTCCAGCTGCAGGTCAGAGCTCTGCATTCATGCTTGTTATTGTTGGACTGCTTTCCTGGTAAAATAACAGTCCCCTGAGGTCTGCACAGAGAGCTGCTTGCTGCTGTGATACCAAGGGGTGGTATTTCATATCTTGTTTTAGTTAGGCAAATAATGTAAGCATTAGTACTTCGAAGGGAAAGGGATTTTTTTTTTTTGCTATTGTGATGCAAAAGAGAGAGAGACAATCTTTTGTCAGCCAAAAAAAAAAGATATTTTTGGAGTATTGGCAAGTGCTGTAGCAGAGTTATCACGGAAGATGGGGTTTCTCCATGCAGAATCCAGAACTGATCAGCACAAGGGACTGTTAGCAGTGTGAGAAAATCTTTCTCAGGTAGTGTGTTTACAGAAATTTCATCCAGCAAAGTCTTCTGAATGTCAAATTTTAAATGAAAGCTGAAATTTCAGGGTTGTTTATGGCTAGTGAGAGAGGAGAAATCACTTTTTCTCACCACTTTTGAGCTGGCCTATGTTAAAATTCAAAACATACTCTAATGAGACTCTTCCTGTATTGTCCAGGTTATGTACCAGGTGGAAGGTTTTGTTGACAAAAATAATGATCTTCTCTACCGTGACCTCTCCCAGGCCATGTGGAAGGCCAGTCACTCTCTTATCAAAGCATTGTTCCCAGAAGGTAACCCTGCTAAGATCAATCTAAAGAGACCACCGACAGCAGGCTCACAGTTCAAGGCTTCGGTTGCTACCCTGATGAAAAATCTTCAGACAAAAAATCCAAACTATATCAGGTAAACTACTTTGTGGCAAAACTTTGGTGAATTTGTGTTTGGTGAAGTTAAAGAAAATAAAAATCTTTCTGTCCAAGGATAAACTCTTGAAATCTGTGGTTTAAACTCAGTCATAGTCGGTGAGACGTGCAGTGCTGCAAATGAGCATCCCTCTTTGTTTCCCTTTCCAGATGCATCAAACCCAATGACAAAAAGGCTGCACACATTTTTAACGATGCCCTGGTGTGCCACCAGATCCGCTACCTCGGTCTCCTGGAGAACGTCCGGGTGAGAAGGGCAGGTTATGCGTTCAGGCAGGCATATGAGCCTTGCCTGGAAAGGTACAAAATGCTGTGTAAGCAGACATGGCCCCACTGGAGAGGGCCAGCCAGGTAGGAACACATCAGTATTCTTACCCATCCTGTTCCAGTGACTGAAATTGCTGCCTTCCACGTGTTCTGAGTATATTTCATTCACTCCGAAATCTATACTTTTTCAGTAGACTAAAAATTACAGTTCTTTGGCAAAGGAGATGATTTTAGTGATGAACTCATCTACTAATGGAAAAGATCTTGCATGTGAACAAGGAGAGCACATGGTTTTTAGAATATATTGCAGCCCTTACTGATTTGAACCTGAAAGAAAGGGTGAGAGAGAGAAGCACTGGAGAGGAATCAAAATGATTAGGAGGTCTGGGATGATAAGAAGGACACTTATTTTTAATAACCAACTTTCAAAGAGTAGGAACACCCATTTCTTTGAGCACAGTCATGCAGTCTTCATCCTTTCAAGAGTAATTTTACATAATGATTGGTGAGCAACTATGAGATAATACCTCTTGCAAATCAATTGTATTAAATATGCAATTTAAAATTGCATACTATTCACATGTATTTTTGCAGATAATGGCTTGGGTAGGCAAATGAGCTTTTAAAATTCTTCGTACACGTGGCTGCCAATAGCATGATTTAAATGTCTTTAATATCTTTAGCTGCACTTTAAATCTTTAGGTTATTGAGAGAATGGTGGACGTGCAGCATTGATAACAGTAGCATTGTTACAGTCATCACAAAGATCTGTGCAATTCCTCTCCTTTTACTTGACACTGATAAAATGCAGTTGGAAGTGTGAAAGATTGGCATTTGTCAAACTCGTCAGTTTTTCACATTTTGACATTAGCATGAGAGCTCTTCTTCCCCCCCCCC
>JANHFX010004772.1:33594-80728 GCA_027560015.1 Chloroceryle amazona | reverse complement strand
GTGGTAAAGTCCTTGTTGAGAGGTGGGCGTTTTGTTTTTTTTTTTGTCTCTTTTTCCCCCCCCGTTTTTTTTCCATTTTTAAACAAAACCCTCCCCCCCCCCCCCCCCAACTCCTAGCTCTTCAAATTAGAAGATCTGAGGAAGCAGCGGTTGGAGGACTTAGCTACTCTAATTGCAAAGATTTATAGAGGCTGGAAGTACCGTACACGCTTCTTGTTAATGAAGAAAAGTCAGATTGTGATTGCTTCCTGGTACAGGAGATATGCAGTAAGATACTATCCTTACTAATGTGGGGTTCTTTTATTTCTTTAATACATTTTCTCATATAACCTTGATATGTTATTTCACGTAATGTTCATACGCTATTTTTCCTTGCTATGTATGGAGAAGTGTTGAAAGGATTCAGTTTTATATTAGTATTTTAAGTACCAATAATGTCAACAAAGAAAATTTAGTTTCTGTAATCCACTACCAATTGTTTACATTGTGCTTGCACTTAAATAATTAAAAAACTCACAAGAGTCCTTCAGCTCTGGCAGAGCAGGGTTTTGTGACCCAGCTGGGAAGTCTCTTTCATTCAGCTAAAATGCTGTCCTGTCTGGCCCTGACAGTGCTTGCCAAACATAGGGTTAATGTGTAAAAAATGTTCAGTAATACACAGATGCAATTCTGTGGAATTCAGTCATTCCTAAAGCTTTTTGTATTTTTGCCTTATTTGGAACCTTTGTGTTCAAGGCTCAAGAATGCTGCTTGGGAGGATCCCAGGGATGTATTTTAATTATAGCTCATAAGATTCCTAGTTCAGTCTTGTTATTAATACGGCTCTGAAACAGTTTCAAAGCTGTTTGTAGCCCGGGTATTGTGTCTCATGAAATGAACAGTGCTGTTACATGGCTCTTCCATGTCTTTTTATCACTTAGTGAAAAACATTGACTTATAAGATAAAATAGATTGAAGTTTTGAGACAATTCTTAAATATCTCGGCTGCATTTTGTCATTGAGAACGTATCTGAAAGCTTGATGAAATGTATAATATGGAAAGAAAACAGGATGAAGTTGTAACAAGACCCTCAGAATTATTTAAGGGTGATGACAGAGATTTCCTCAGCCTCTTCAGTGTAGATGGAAGGCACCATTCTCCTAACCCAACAAGACTGTTAGGCACTGTGACTGGGAAGGTTTCACAAGGAATGCGTTGCATGAACAAAGCTTTTTGACAACAACCTGTGCTGGAGGCTTGGCTAAAGGTTCTGCAGACACTTGCCTGTCTTCTTGTAAGGCATGATGGGGTCAGTCATGGGGTGAATGTGGCCTAGAAGGGATCCTCTCTCATAGACATATTCGCTGTGATTGAGTGGGCTGAGAGTGAAGTCAAAAAGCCCTGTTGCAAAGTCTGTCAGCTGTTGTTCACTTAGTATTGTACTAACCACCGGTCTACTGGAGAACTGAGCTTTTTAGAAGGCAAGTGCTTGGCTGTCCAGGAAATGTGTTGTTCAGACTGGCATACTTGGATAATATTCCAGCATGTCATTCGGGAGTCCATGAGTTTTTCCTTTTTATTCATAAGTTATCAGCAGTTTGGTATTACAAAGAGACTGCAGGTAATAGGAACAGCACAGGTCATATGAAAAGATGGTTAAAAGCTTAGCCAACAAACCTGAGCATTTGTGATGGGTTGTATGCTACTCCGGTGGTGGGAAAGACAAAGAAAGCTGTTACTGTTAGTGTTTAATCCATGTCACATTTGTGCTGCTGACCATGAACTTAGTGTTTCTGTAAACAGAGTGTGACATTGTCCATGCAGCATTGTTGATGTGCTTTGTTTCCCCTGGAGTTGAACACAGAATCTACTCTCTGATCTGCTTGGTCAAAAAAAATTGTTAATGTTTACATTCAGTGCTTGTATCTTTAATCATATTTTCAAATGTTAGTGCTGAAACTTTTATTTGACAGTATTTTACAATTGCTGTATTCTGTTCTAAGCTTCACGTGTTTATTTCCAATACAGCAACAGAAAAAGTATCAGAAGATAAAGAGTTCAGCTATTATAGTACAGTCTTACATCAGAGGATGGAAGGTGAGTTTCCTGTCACTGTGGCCGTGCCTACATGATGACGTAAAGAATGGGTCAGAAAACACATTCCAGGTGCACTGAGCCTCTTCACTTTCACACCTTCTGTCCATTGAGCTGTGGCTGTTTTCACAGCAGTTGTTAAACACTCCTGTTTGCCATAGAAGAGGTGAGGTTGGGACATCTGGGCTGTAAGTCACGTGAAGCAGTGCGAGTGGAGGGCTGGGACTCCCGACACTAAACTACTGGGTTATCCTGGGGGTGTCTTTTGCTGGAGAATTTGGAGAGACGTGCTATCTTTACGTGGGCTGGAGTGTAAATGAGTGAGTCTGGCCTTTAGAGCAGACCTCGGAACCTGCTAACCAGCCTGACAGCTCCAGAGCAGGATGGTCCAGGACTCTGCCACTGGGCTTGTGAAAACTGTAACACTGGACTGATTTGGAGGAAATAAGTTGTGATTGGCAGCTAATCTGTGGTTAACAGGATTCTTAAAGAATGAACAACATTGAAAGCAGCCTTAAGAGTTTGGGTCACCTGGGCAGTATGTTAGGTGGGTTAAGTGTTGAGTTCTCCTCTGTGTGCTGGGTGGAAGGGTGAAGGAAAGTGTACTGTCCTCACCTTGTGTTGAGCAAGTACTTTGTCGCTGTTTGCTTGTCTTCTGCTTCAGCACTCTACAACTTTGCTTCTTCTCTGAGAGGTTTGTGCTTTATGAAGGGACAATCCTGCAGCCATGGTAGAGACTTAAGTAGCAATGCTGTAATAAGAGGTAAAGACGATGTTAACAGCTCACGTGAAAGCAGCCACAGTGCTTAAAGCAAATATTGCTGCCCAGCTTCAGAAAAAATTGTCCCTGGGCTCCTCTGTTTTCTTACTAACCTCTCTCCACCCCACTAAATGTGGCTTTCCCTTCTATTTAGGGGTCAACAACCTTTAATTCCGGAGTCCGATCCTTTCCTGTCAGCCAGGGAAGGAAGGGGCTGCAGTTACTAGCCACAGGTGTAAACAGCCCTCTCCTGCCCAGAAGGCTTTACTGTTTGGCAGCAGCAAGCTAGCATAATTTAATTTTGATATTTTTCTTCTTTTTTACTTTTTATTATTTCGTTTAAATGAGTCTAACTATTGATCTGCTGTCTTTTCCCATGAGCATTATTTGGGTAGAAGTTTCATCTCCTCTTGAGTTACGGTTTTCTGTCACTGGAGAAATATGTTGGTTTTTTTTTTAGTAGCACTGCCTGGTATGACATCAGCCTTTAGTGTGACCTAAAGCCAGGCACTTTAGTTGTGGTTTATTCTTTACAGCATTCTAAATGGGCAAGACATATACTGTGGAGGAAAGGTATTGCTGCTGTTGTACAGACATATATATATATATAAATTGAGTGATGCAGCAAATCCAAGAGAAAAATAAGCATTGAACTAAGGTCCCCTGGACTGCCAGTTCCAAGCTCTCACGTGTGCACAGAATCTTCCCTGGCACAGCAAATGTTAGCCTGCATAGAACTTGTCCATTTATTTGCTTTGGGATTTGGAGGTGGTTTTTGCCTAGCCTTACAGAATGCAGTGCCTTAGTTTAAAATCATTAAGAAATTATAGCTTGGGTTGTTCTTTGGTGTTCCTGTTTTGTTTTGTTAATAAAATAATGTTTTCAATTGCTTACAGGCTCGGAAACTTCTTCGGGAACTTAAGCATCAGAAGCGTTGTAATGAGGCTGCCACAATAATTGCTGCTTATTGGCACGGTACCCAGGTAAGAAAACATCAACAAATTGTGCACTTAATTGTCTCTACAATGAATGAAGAAGGCCCTTCAGGATAAAGCTACCTAGGAGTATTTTCAGTGGCTGAAACTGCTGATTTTTGTTTGTTTCTCTGCTGCTAACAAGTTTTAGCCGGTGCAGTCTGGGAAGCTGGGACGCACTTTAATATTTGCTGTTTGTAGTGACTGGTTTCTTTCTTTCTTGCACCACTGGGAACTTGCAGTGACCTTTTCTTTCCTAAGCTTTTCACTATCCCCTTTTCAAATGCATCACAGGCGCGAAGGGAACTGAGACGACTGAAGGAGGAGGCTAGAAATAAACATGCTATTGCTGTTATTTGGGCTTACTGGCTTGGATATAAGGTACTTCACATGCACATATCACATGCCTCTCTTCATTACCCAACAGCATCAACATATAATGAGTAGTAAATAGTGAGAATTAATGACTAATACAATTGACTTGAAAATAATAGAGCATGATCATTGCTGCCTTTGCAATGAATGCATGATCCTTACATTTCCATTCATTAACTCTGACAACATTCTGTACGTCAGTTTTTTGTGGAGTAGGAAGTTCTTTGCATGGCAACCAAGTAGTGGTTTGCACTAACAAGGCATTAGACTAGTTTAAAAAAGACTAGTCTACAGTATTCTCAAATTAGGAAATGCACTTAACTATGTGATAATATACAAGGCATGGTTTGCAGGGGAAAGAAGGTTGGGGTGTTTTGGTATGGGTTTCTTGCCTCCCTTACAAGTGCTTTCAGTGACACTGTATTAGTGATCCAATTGAGATTTCCACGAGGCTGGACAGTCTTCATTTACAAATTTAAAACAAAGCTGTTAAGTTTTATCAAAATTTAGTTGTAATTGGTTTAATTGATTCTCTGGCTGTGATTTGAACCAGCAAGAAAATTGCAGTAAGTTCAAGTAAAGCGCAGTTTTACGACCTGATCTTTTAGCAAAAAATTATATTAGTTTGCAATTCTAAACTTACAGCCCTAGAAAAAATCCCAGGAATTCCAGCATCAGCTGTTTGTTTTCAGAAGCAAAGTCCCACTGAAAGATTCTTGCTAATCCCCAGCCTGTAGTTGTGGGTTATGTGAACATTTGAAATGCTGTTCACTAAAGGTCAAAAATGGATTGGTTTCAATTCATAAATTTGTAGTTTGGTTGAAAACCATATTCAGTAAATACATTAAGTTTAAAACAGTTTCCAGTTACTGTTGAGGTTGGAGGGGTGGTGTGGGGGTGTTTTCAGAACACCTTGCCAACCAGATGGAGAACTGTGCTCAATTTACATGTGGAGTATAATGCTGAGTTTGATCCTTGCTATTTTGATATAAATCTAATAGATTTCTAATGAAATTCCTGGGAATCCAAACAAACATATACAGAATTTCCCTCATACTATGGAGACTTTGGAACTTTTTAGTTCCAGCTTGATGTTTAGGTAGGTATGTAATTTGACGGACACACTTTTTCCTCTATATTTGTTTAAATACAATACATTTATGATTTCATTTCTCTTTCACCAAAATTCATTTCATTAAAAAGAAAAAAATTGCTCAATACTGCAGAAGTGATACTTTCTAAATTTAAGATGTTCTTTAGAATTAGAAAGAACACATCCAGGAAATGGATGCAATACGCTTTGTGTTAGAGCTCCTCTTTTAAGCATTTAGTAGATTTGGATAATTTTTAACATATTTCAGTAGTTATTTTTATCATTTGGCTCACAGGAACTTCATCAAAACTTGTCATCTTACTTCTTAAATATAAATGATCTATATATAAAATATATATCTAAAGATAATCTAGACTGAATTGAGATTAGAAAAAAGAATTTCACTCTGAGAGATGGAACTTGCTATGGATGGGATGTTTTTTATTTTCCTGGGGGACTAGTTAAACCAAAAGTTTCTGAAAGTTACTGTCAGAGATCTCTTGCTTTACAGGAAAAAAAACCCAACCAACCAAAAAGCAAGAAACTCAAGGACACCATTTCCATCCTTTTCACAAGACAGACAAATACTTAGCCTTGCAGAGCCCTTGTTTTTACAGTGCTGTATAGTCAGAGTTTGTGTTCCTAGCAGATGAGTAAAACCATATTCTTTGAGAGCATACATCTAACACAAATGAACCTTCCTGCCTGCATCAGGAGAGTGTTAACTGGCCGAGGTTGGAACTGCTGCTGCACAAGACTGACAACATATAACTTGACAACTGTAGATACGTGGGTAGAGCTGCTGTGACCGATCCTGTAATACTGGAAGTCTTAATTTTACTTGACTTTTATCATCAGATAACTGAATACCCACTGTACTGGTATCTCCTAAAATGTGAGAATCAAAGTTGCCCACACATAGCTTTGTGTTTAGAATGCTTGCAAACTGTTTTCCTAAAATGGGAATGATTGATGAAATGTAGGTAGGTGCCTATCTCTCTGTACCCGAGGAAGGCACAAGGTTTGGGGAATTCACCCTGCCATGTCTTAAAGAAAGATAGCATTTACCAGGCTGGAGAATTTTTTTTAAAGTACATAAAGATTAAAATAAAAAATTTATCATTATATACTTAGTTTCAGAGTTGATTCTGTTCTGACCAGACACTGGCCAGTGGAAGAAGTGACTTGATAGTGAGATTTTAGTCTTGATTTTCATGCTCATAATTTTGATCATGCGACTGCAGGCCAAGTTCTCCAGTAGAACCAAGTTAAGAGATACCGCTGATTGAGAGATGTGCGTGGAAAAGAAAACTATAAGCCAATAACTCTTATTGGTACATACAACTTCAGCAGCAGTGGAGGCTCTTTTGACCTCCCTTGTGGCTTCACACCAACGCACACTGACACGTTGGGTTTTAAAGGTTGCGTGCTGTTCTTCCATCTTCTGTATCTCGACTGTAAGTTAGCTGCTCTGTTTGGGAGGAGCCTTTCCCTGGTTGTTGTGCTGTCTGCATCGGGCTGTCTCTTTTTTTCACTATCTAAACCTTTTAGGCTCGAAGGGAATTGAAACGCTTGAAGGAGGAGGCTAGGCGTAAGCATGCTGTTGCAGTCATTTGGGCTTTCTGGCTTGGACTGAAGGTACTTTCTCAAACACTCCCATCTGTCAACATGAACTCAATAAAGCGTGACATCTTACTAACACTTAATGAACAAGCAGTTACGTGGGCTTGCTAGTAAGGATGACTTTTACACAGAATTACATTCCTTAAGTTTGTTATGGACTTCACTGAAAAATTCATATGCTGAGGATGCCTCATTTACAGCAATATTTAGGCATTGGGTGGTTTTTGCCATATCAGGAGTTGTAGTTTTCAAGTGAAAGTCAAATGTCAGATTAAAGGGCCTCTATTACAGTGATTGAGTTAAAAACCTGACCTACCTTGGCAAAGATCCTATCTGGAAAGATTACAAGGATGTATTTTCTTATTGCCAACTCTGCTTGTTTGAATGGGAAGTGTGGTGGAGATGTTTGACTCTCACTGCTGCTCACAGGAGCCCCCCAACCCCAGTGTCAAAGGAATGGTGTAAAGCTAATGATGATGTCCTGTTGCTTCCATCAAGCCTTTCTAGGGCATAGCATTGCATGCAGTTACCTAGAGCTGGTGGCCACCACAAATTCCCAGAAAAATTGAGATGTACAAGAGTCTTTTGTTTTCTGTCCCTTGCTTTCAAGGGCTGGTTGGGAAAAGAAAACACATTTGTAATCTGGAAAAATGTAGTTCTGCTCTGTAAATAGGCTATGGAAATGGCATCTTGAGATGTTTCAGGTCTGTGCCCAAATGATTTACTTAACACAGTTCTGAAATATAGTTTTACAGATGCAGCCCTGAAGAACTGTGGAGATCTGAATCAGTTTTGTTTGGCTGGGTCTCACTTCTGCTCACAGGGATATTGTGGACTACAGAAGTACAAAAGGGAACAATTTGCTTGATAATGCAGCGTAAAGCCCATCTCTCATATTCTCATACTTCCTCTAACAATGATGAAATGGGAAAAATACTTACAAAACATGTAATTACATATAATCTATATATATTAAGTACTTTAAAAATCCGTTACAATACATATATGGAAACCAGAGCTGGAAATACAAAGGAGCCATTTTAAGAAGTCATTCTGCAGATCGGAATCACACTTTAGGTCCTACTGCCAAAGTAGGTCTGGTTTTATGATTTAAAAATAATATATCCCTCCTGAGAACTCAGAGGCTGCTTTATATCAATCAGCGGCATTTAAGTGAACACTGATGAATTAAAAAACCTTAAAGGCACACTGCAGCAGGAATATGTTTCTGCCTGTTTGTGGTGTGCTTTTTCAATCTATTTTCTAAAAAGTGGAAGCAGCATTTTGGTCTGAAATGTGCTGATTTTTCTCAAGAACACAGTTCAATACATCACTGTTACCACAGGCAATTCTCATTGGTCTGATGGTAAACTCTTTTCACCCATGACATATGGAGGTGAAGATTGGAAGTTGATACAAGTGATCAAGATTAAAACATTAATTCTTGAGGGTTTGGTTTGGTTTTTAAATTGTATAAGTAGATTTTAATAGTGCTTGTGGTACTTTCCAGATGTAGGGTTTTCTGGCTTGCATTTCTCAGTGCTTGCTTTGCAGCTTCTGAGCAGCATCAATAGGTTGTGTGGGTGTATATTAGTCCCTTTATTCCAAATTAATTTGCACACCTTGCAGCTTATGAAGAATAATAGAGGGCAACATCATGAAAAAGAGTCTATGAGAACATGGTGAGATTTGGGCTGATTGTGGTTGGGGTGGCTTTAAGTGTGTTAATAAATAAAGGATGTGTACTAACGCCAGAGCTCTAAAACTTAACAGAAAATCAGCAAATAAGGACTCTAATAATTTTTCCTATACAGTGAGGAGGAAAATATTACACACTATATTTGCCTAGAACTCTGACAGGTGAATGTTGTCAGTGTTGCTGATGCATCTTGATGTGTAGTTAAGCAAAACCCATTTACCTGTGGGGTTTATTTAATCCCAGAATGGTGACAGATTCTTAATCTCAAAATCCTGGCTTATTTTAAAATGCATGACACTCAGTATGGGGCAAAAGGTGTGCTAGCGTAAGCCAAGTGAACTTTTAAGTTGATGTGGGCTTTTCCTCTATGGGTTTTCCTTTTATTTTTTGGTTACAGTGAATTCAGCAACACATAACAAGTTAACTAAACCCGCTAAATTTGCTCTGGGGTAAATCATGCAAAGCCTCAATGTTTTCTCTGGTTTTTGCTCAAAACTTGTGACAGGTGTGTTGCAGGCTGTGCCAAAGTTTGGGAAAACGGGGGATTTTTCAGCTAACTTGATGGGAGCCTGGCCTTCAAATAATACTGCAAATCAGTTGTGCATTCTCTGAGATTGCATTTTCTGAAGGGAAGCGTTTAGATGCTCCGTACTCATAGAAATATGAAGGGCAAAACAAGTACTCTGAAACCTGCATTTACAAGCATGTATTAAATAAAAGTATTGCATGTAAAAATGGTGCTTGGTGATCACTTTTTTATTATTATTTAAAACAAATTTTAGGAGCAAATATCAAGCTTGCTGACATAGGCAACCTTTGTGTTGATTCTCTGCTCTTGCAAAACCTTATTTTCCTTTTGAAATGAGGACTCTTTGTGTGAAAAGAGGTTTTTTTCATGCATAAGTCTGCTATGGGGAAAAAAAAATAGATCCCATTTTTATTATAGAGAACTCTGTATTAATAACCTTAAAATAGAATAATCAGAAACAGTTCATCAGTTAACTATGTAATTAACATCAGTGTTACTTCAGGCACAATAAAATATGTATCACTGATGATACCCCACTTTATCTAGTCCATCTTTATGCAAGAGCCTATGAAAATAGACTCATGCTGGGAATTCAACAATATTTTAATAGTTTACCTTTTTGGAGGAAATTATTAAAGCTCTTTTGTTAAATTTGGAAATGGCTGTACTCAGGTCAGCCAGTGTGACTTTCTCACCTCTTGGTCCACGATCTGGTTCATGTGCATACCCAGTTAATATTCCCATTTCAGGGAACACTTTGCATGTTTGTGTGCTTTTAAAGTTATTTTCTGACATAGAACTTCATAAAAGAGTACCTGTGCAAAGAAATTCATTCTTTGTATTTACTTCAAGAGTTTGTTTAACTTTTCAGGTCCGTAGAGAGTACAGGAAATTCTTCAGAGCCAACGCTGGAAGAAAGATTTATGAATTTACCCTTCAGAGACTTGTATGTATATATATGTATAAAGAGCATGTACATTTTCTGTGGTTTAAATTTTTGTCTTCTAGCAAAAGTAACAGCTGTGTGATGGCCCTGATAGTCCTTGTAAGGAAATGTCCAAGCTAAGCATGTGGAAAATTGACAGCTTCAGTATTTTGATGTCGTAGAGAAAGCAGAGGGGGTAGTGTTTTGAAGGTGTGGGCAAATGCTTAGTGCTAACTAAGCAATTGCCACACTTCTGTAATATCTAAATCTGCATTTCTCAATGCACCAGTCTTTTTCAAATTCATTTTCAGGTTTCTGAAAGCTGAGAGTTGCCGTTCAGTAACTGCTTTTAAGCACAGAGCATCTGCTTTTCTCTGCTTGTTTCAGTAACTCTGGTTTTTGAACATTAATAGAACATCTTGCTTCAATTTTGTCACAGATGCAAAAATACTTCCTGGAAATGAAGAATAAGATGCCTTCTTTATCACCAATAGATAAAAACTGGCCAGCGAGACCTTACCTTTTCTTGGATTCAACTCACAAGGAACTAAAGAGGATTTTCCATTTGTGGAGGGTAGGACACTTTCTGGCCCAGTCTGTGCAGAAGTCCATCATGTGATTCTCAGTAGTTTTGTTCATTAAGAGCCTATTTTTAGGATGTATTTCTCTCCATTCCAGCCAGGATGATTTTACTCGTTTGGAAGAAGTATGGGATTTGATCATTGTCTTTGGCCTGCAAGGGGTGTAACTATCCTGGCTACTCCTTTCTGGGCCTAGGGAGAGAGGATTGCCTCCTGCCATCAGCTTTTAACTTAACAGTAAAGAAGTATGTGCGTTGTCTGTTAATTGGTAGCTTGTACTACTTGTGCCCGTGGCCAGGCCCGGGACTAGCTCTTAGACCAACTTTGGAAGTACTGGGTGGAATTTTTTACTTATGATCTGTGGTTAGCTGAAGTTTGGTTTGGATCTTTGGGTGGAGAAAACGGCGAGAATCTGGGTAAGTGCTGATCAGACGTTTTTCAGATCTTGTGGGCTGTGTTTTCTGTGAATTATCAAGGAGCAGTTTTTCTTTCCGAGCCCGCAGAATTCATGCTCTCAGCTGTGTTTTGTTCTTTCTCTTGCCTTACGTAAACTTGCACAACCCTGGAACTATGTATTTGTTTCTGTGAACCCTTTTAGCACAGCCTTTCAGTGACTGGTATCTGATAGACTGAACTCTCGTTCTAATGCAACATGCTTAAAATAGATGGTTTAGATATCAGTCTTGGCATAATTCAGAAGTATCTAGAATGGGTGAGGAGAAAAACACCTCTGCTGTTTGTTCCTGTGCTACAGTGGCATGTAGGATGGAGCTGAGTCACTTCAGAAGCATACAAAGAATGTGCGTCTTGAGCAATAAAAAAACTTTAGACTTTGGTACTGCTGCTTCAAAACAGATTTGGAAGGATAATTTTTTGATTTATTTAATATATTGTGTTTTGTAGTGTAAAAAGTACAGAGACCAGTTCACAGATCAGCAGAAGCTTATTTATGAAGAAAAACTGGAAGCAAGCGAACTTTTCAAGGACAAGAAGGCTTTATATCCAGCCAGGTAATGACTTAATCTACTGCTTCTAGTGTGCAATAAAGTCAATATCCTTACTTAGGAAACTGAGCAAGATTTTGCTTTCTATCTTAATCAGGGAAGTGCATTTTCCTTGTTTGACAACATCCCTCCATCATTTCATTTTACAAGCCTGGAAACTGATCTCAGTTTGCATCTACCTTAGATGATGTTGCAGCCCACAGTCCTGGGATACTGAAGCCACGATATTTTGTTGTTCTAACCCCCCATGACCAGTTCACATCGTAAAAGTTTGGAGAATTCATAGAAAGGAATAAGTCTCACCCTTTCCCATGGTTTCCATCACACTGGATCCTGCAACAAATAAATGCAGAGTGAACTGAAAGGCTCTGAGTGACAATGTCACTCCCAGATGTATATGTAGAAACATGATGTCTTTGAAAGAAGTTGAATTGAAATTTTTAAGTGAATATGAGCTTAGAAGTTGTGTTTTTCTTGAAAACAAAGGTCAATCTCAGGAGTGTTGTTTTCTAGAAGCCACAGTCTGAGCTGAGCAGGAGCAGGGCACTGTGAAGTGAGAAGCAAGGTTCAGTAGAGGGAGGAACAGGAATCGATCTGCAAGAGTTGATGAGAGCAGTTCTGGAGCAGTTCATGGACAAGCTCTGCTTGGTTTTTTGTGTGTTTTACTGGTTTTGTTCTCTGGCATATTTTATTGAGCCATTTGCTTTTTTTCCTGTAAGGGGCTTAGTATATGTTTCTCTTTCTTCTCTTTAGTAGCTCCCTTGTTTAATAGCTGTATATGTTAGCTTGTGGTTTGTTGCTTATTTGCTTTGGGAAGTCTTTTTATGCTGCTGAGAAGAGGAAAGATGCTGCCTTTGGACTTTTCTAGGAGCAAGCAGATATTTTTGCTTTGAGTCAGTATATATCTGATCAGTGTAGAGCTCCTAGGGAAGGAAGGAATGTTATTTATATCCCCACTTTTTACACCAAGACAGAACAATTAAATATTATACAGCAATCATATACATATATGAGTTACTTTTACCCAAGACATTCTTAAATGGTATATGTCCTAGAAGGTATCTGTTGATTCATTTCAGTTTTAGCTTATAAGTCATCATCATTTGCATAGGGACAAAGTCCACAGGGAATCTACTGTTTTGATGATTATGGTTTCATAATGCTAATTAATACAAACCAAAAACCCCAAAGCTCCAACATGGTAGAAAGTTAAAATGCTTTCCCCACCCTGCACTCATTTAGGAATCTCTTTGTCTTCTATTCAGAGCTGATTAGCTCCTGCTGGTCTTTTTATTGGCCTAAGGGTGGAGGAAATTACTGTATAAAGTTTATGATTAGCTCATATGAGAATGATTCATTATTCATTAATTTTCTATGTGTCATATAATTATTTCAGAACAGAGAGGGATGTCTTGCGAGTACTAAAATACCAGCACCCTTCCTTTTCTCTCCCATCTCTCTGTGTGCCAGAGATGCAGTTACAAAGGTAGTGCTATTCCACATAGCTCTAGTTGTGGCAGAGCTCTGCATTTGGTACTTTGACTGTAATTTAAGCAATGTGATTAGTTAAAGTGACTTCCAAATAAAGCAGCAACTGTATTCACCAGTCCTTAACTGAGAGCAAAACTCTTACTGTATAACCTTGAGGTGGATAAAGACAGGATGATTTGCAAGCACAAGTGTTGATGAAGACCTGGTACACATTTAACAAGCAGCAGATCTTGAAGGCAAGTTCTCATCTGTCACCCTGAAATACTGCAAAAGAGCAGAGGTGTCAGTCCTACTGAATTTTTATTTCCTGTTTTCACAGAGACTGTTACTGGGTGATTTTAAATCAAAACTGATTGCATGTTTAAGGATGTACTTGTGTCTGATATCCATAGCACTTTGTCCTGTTTAATTGGAAAATATTTCCAGAGCACGGAAGTCAAAAATCCCATACTCCTGTCTTTGATGATCAATTTCTCTTTATTCACCATCACTGTGCTGTTAACGTATACAAGATCCTGTGTCTAGTACACATACCGTTCCTTACCCCTCCTCCTCCTTTCTCCTTCCCCCTGGGATAATGTGCTGGGAGATACATCCATACTACTCTGGAGCAATTCCCAAGTTGTTTCCAGCTGATGTAGAATGCCTGCATGGCACTACTCAATGCCAACACCACCGTGCTGAGTGAATGGTGGTACTGACCTGAAAAGTCTTGGGGCAGAGCACAGGGCACTGCATTTCTCAGCAGGATGGAGGACAGTTATGCTGCATAAACAAGCACCACAATACGAGCTCCGTTTCATCAGTTATGTATTGTTCTAATTACCCTCTTAGACAATAGCAAATTATTTTGCGTTGCTGTTGTTTCAAACAGGTAGAAATTGTGAGCAGAGGTTTCTGGGTTGTTTGGGGTATTACTTCAGTAAGCAGATGACTTTCCTGGGCAGAGAGTGTATCAAAGCTTTAAGGCAGCTTCTGGCACTAGTCATTGAAAATGGTATTTGGTGCATCTTCTGGCTGCTTCCCTGAGATTCAAATATTTAACTCATTTTCCCCTTGTCTCTTTGTTGTTGGGCAGTGTTGGGCAGCCATTCCAAGGGGCATACTTGGAAATCAGCAAGAACCCCAAGTACAAGAAACTTAAAGATGCTGTGGATGAAAAGATCATTATTGCAGAAGTTGTGAATAAGATCAATAGAGCTAATGGGAAGGTAACGAAATGGAATTGCTTTGTAGAGGAGATCCCTGTGATTACAGATAAACCGAGAGGAATACTTCATTTCTGTCATGTAACAGTCTTGAGAATTTAAAAAAAAAAGCCTTTTTGTAAGGGCAAGACTTAATGTTACATTTATGTAAAGGGGTGATTTTGAACACCCGTTTTAGGTAAAGTTTACTGAAATCTGATTTGGGTTTGTAGTTCTCAGACTTTTCCAAACAAAAGCGGCATCTCGTCGAGTGGTCACAGACTGAATTGAATCACAACTAAATGTAGTCTCTGTAAAAAACGAAGATCTTCTATTTCACAGCTGAAGAGAATAAATATTGTTCTTGCTCAAGTATTTAGAAAACAGAACCTTTCAAGGTTCACAACATTGTTCAAAATCCTGATTATCACTTAGCATTATGCTTCTAAACTGTCATTGGCATACTCTGCTAGCTTTGCCCATCTTCTGATTGATATCAGACACTTTTGGGAATGAAGATGCAAGTTTCTTGTATCATTTGAGTAAAGCTTTTAAATATGCTGGATGCTTTTTTATTCTGCCAACAAAGAACTTGTTTTGCATTTAAATCAGACTTATTAAAACGGGAAGTATTATCCTCCCTTAGGAAATGTAATTGTTTTCACCATATCTGTCTAAATGTTAGAAGTAGTAGATGTCATTTATGAATTTGGAGGAGTAAAATTAGGCTGCCTGTTGTTTGCCAAAGTTAATTTTCCGGTTTAGAAGAAACTAATTAAATGAAGACAATATCTTTCCTGTACTTGCATAGGCTACAGCGCTCAAGATTTAAATAAAAAATAAAAAAAAAAAGAAAAAGAAAAAAGAGAGCTATGCTTCTATGTGCTTAAGACAGCTACTTCTTAATTATAATAGATCAGATTTTGTTGTTTAATATTTGACAGGAGAAAAAGCTATATGTAGATTAAGTTCTCATTTCTCTTGATTATTATTTCCTAAGATGGATTTAAGAATGTGCATCCATGCTTTAAAAATACTTGTTATTTGAAAATACGAATGTAAAGAATAATTCCAATGGGTAAAGGGAAGAGAACATCACAATGAAAATGCCTACGTGATTTGTGGTGTTCTGCAACACAGTTTGGGTGAAAAACAGTAAATAGTGAGGCTTAGTCCTGAATTAGCCACCACTGAAAAGGGACATTGGTTTTTCTGGGCATTGAGAGAGCATGAGAAATGAGGTTATCCTGATATGCACAGTTTCTGAGTTTCAGCTTCTGAATTTTCTAACTGTAAGCTAGTAACTAAAGGAACTGTTGATACCTAAGCATATGTGCCAAAATGAGCTAAGCTTCTCGATCTGTAACTATACAGACAAACACATTTGACCAGATTTTTACTGATCTGCAGCTTTTATTGAGCATCAGTTGCTCATGTATGGGCCAAGATTATTAATTCTGTGCACTGTAGGTGCTCAGTAAGGACCAGTTCTGTCTCTGTGTAGATAATGGTTTGCATTTTTGTATTTTCACAGGCTACATCCAGGATTTTCTTATTAACCAAAAATAACGTTCTTCTTGCGGATCAAAAATCTGGGAATATCAAGTCAGAGGTTCCACTGGGAGATGTTACCAAAGTGTCCATGAGCTCCCAAAATGATGGCTTCTTTGCAGTGCACCTCAAGGAGGTTGGTTACAACTTCATAATACAAGAACATGATGGTTTTCCATCAAAAGAATAGTTTATTAATTATGTTGTCACATTAAATCATAGAGGTTAGCTTGTAGGTTTAAAAATTTATTGACTTTTACCATAACTGCAAAACCTTTGATTTAAAGCTACTGAAGTCAAATGAGAACAGTTATTACATTATGAAAGATCATTTACTTGTGAAAATCAGACATCCTATTTCACTGCAGCCTCTTCAGGATTGGAGTTTTCAATTTGTAATATGGGCCCTTAATCTGGTTCAGATACCTCGTGGCAGTGTTTGTCTTTTTAGCTTCTCATATAATTCCCCCTGACCAACTGGCATAATACTTCTCTCTTCTTAATGGGATGCCAAGAAATCCACGTAATGGCACAGCTAATTTGGTTATTCAGTTCTAAAGAACTTAGCTCAGTGCTATATTTGCTTTACTGCACTGTCAGCATTGCTCTGCTAAAATCATTAAGCTGGCATTTGTATTCTAGCTTAAATGGATTTGAAGAACATCACACAGTGTCTTTTCATGCTGACCACCTTCATCATCCTAACACTGGTGTTGGTAACTGGTTTCTGTTCCTTTCTGGAAATACTGTGTGCTTGCTGTGGTGTAGCCAGAAAACCAGAAACCCTACAGTTTTGGAGGATAAATGAAGGTGACCCTCCTTGAGGGTCAGAAGGGGTTTTTAACTTGCTCAACTGGTTTGTAGTTAGAGAGCTAATCACATTTTGATGCTATCCACTGTGCTGCATTCCTACTTAATGTATAAGACAAGAGCCTGTTTCACTGTAATGGGAAGACTCCTTGTAAAGCCTCGACTAGCATTTAATATTTTTCATATTTGAGGTTTTGGTAGTCCTAACTCCTTTCCTTTCTGTTTAAGGGTTCAGGAGCAGCCAGTAAAGGAGATTTCCTGCTCAGCAGCGATCACCTCATTGAAATGGCCACTAAACTTTACCGCACTACGCTCAGCCAAACCAAGCAGAAGCTCAACATCGAGATATCTGATGAGTATGTTTCTTCTTTGCTTTAAAAGTGCATTTCCTTCAATGCAATATGCTAAAAAGTCAAGTATCTAATGTTAGAAAAACAAAATGCTGTTGTGCAACTAATATTTCTTTCCTCTTGACTGAATACTTGTAAATAAGGATCCAATTTTCAGTGTGTACTCATTTCTAGTATTCATTTTGGCTCTTATTTCCTTGAAAGTCATTACAGTAAATGTGTTTTTCTTATGGTAGTTTCAAATAGGGCTATGAAGGAGAATTGCCCCTGTAGAAATAATTAACAGATACTGCATTTGAGAGAATCATTTTGTGTGGGAGTGACAAGTTCGCCTGTTCCTATGAGATGTTTATTGATGAGAGTGGACACTTGGTGTTTAGTGAAAACAGCCAAACCAGAATGAAAAGGTCCTCCCCAAGCACATGCAATGATGGAGCTAATAATGTAGGTCTATAAAGCTCTACCTTCTCTTGCAAAGGTGAAAAATGGAGTCTTAAAATTTCTACAGACGATTTTTGAGCAGCCTTTTGGTTGCTATTTTGGGGGTTTGGCTGTTAAAGAGCTTTGTTTGATAAAGAGCTTTCCTCTCAAATTAGTATGTCTGCTCGGTGCAGAGTCATATTTTGGCCTTAAGTAAGGACTGCACTTGAATTGTTTATGGGCACGCATTAGAAATGTTTGTGTGTGTGTCAACTCCTAGAGCCTGCTGAGTAAGAGTCCCTCACATAGTCCACCATTGTTAGGCACTCTGTATTGTGAAGTGGCCCCCAGTTTCAGTAGTGTTGGCTTGGTGGGTTTATTCCTTTTGAGTAAAGAACATTTGGAGCCCTTTAACAGTGAAATAAAATTTCTGTAGGTGTACACTGAACCTTTAATCTACCTACACCTCACTGCTTGTATTATAGAGTCACAATAACAAGTACAGTTTGTATCTGTTCAGATTTGAGGGTTTATTTAAAGTGTAAACTTGCTCTTTCCTTGAAAATGACATCTGCCATTTTCCTTTTTTCTGTTACCGGATGTGATGTACTTTGCTCAAGGGTGTGTGTTTTTAGCCTCTAGAAAAGTGTGGCTGTCCTCAGTAAGTTTCTAGTTTAATGATGACTACAACGAAATAAGCTATGAAAACAAAGTTTCAAGCATGCATTGCACTAGTAAGGACTGCTTGCCCACCTTAGGTCTGGAAAACTATCTGCTTTCTGGGAGTCTTGCATTTTGGGATGTGGATTTCTTTCTTGTCATGCTGATTAAAAACATTCAAGTGTGTCTTGCTATTCAGTTTACCCAGACTAAATAATTTTAAGTTGTTATCTGCTCCATCTCTGCTGATGGTGAAGCAGTACTCTCTTCTCCCTGCTGGAGTTGAGGCACAAGCACAAGTAGGGATTGAGGAGAAACTGTGGCCTTACGTTGGCTGCTGTACACTGCTTTTTTGGGAGAGAGATGATACAAGCTCTTGATCCAGGGTTATGTCTAGTACGAGACATACCATTTAGATCTATGGCATGGGAACAATGTGTGTAGGAAACTGCAGCACTGGTGACAAGAGATGGTGGCCGTAAGACCTACTTTGATTTTCCAGATGCTTGCCTGGCTGGGAGTGCTGAACAAGTTAATCTTTGAGCGTATGGGCTGTGCAGCAGGAAAGCAGGACCGGAGGGCAGCTCGCACAGCAGAGGCCACTTCCTCCCCTGAGCTCTGCCATCAGCTTGATTTGTGGTTTCCGGCTGGAGTACAAATTCTTTGAAGTTTTTGGCCTCTGCTGGAGGACTTTTTAAGGATGCTAAAAGGGAAAATCTGCTGTATGACAAAGGACTTTTTAGGTCAGCAACCACTGCCTGTGAGCCAAAAGGCAGCAGTGCCCTGTTTATTGCTTTTTATCTCGCTATCCAGATCAGTGAGAAGTTTGAGGCTCCACAGGAGTTTGATGGCTTTTGTTTGTTGTTTTTTGGGTTTTTTTTTTTAAAGCAATTCTCCTCATTCAATGAAATCTCTCTTCCAGTAAAAAGTGAAGAGTCAAATCCAGATAAATTTATCCTAAATTTGGAGATTGCTGAGAAGGAAGTGAATTTTCCCAGTTGCTGAGCAGGGAGCTGTAAAGGCTAAGAAAGGATTAGAAATAGGAGAGCTGCTCAAAATACCAGATACACTAAATTAAATGTAAACCAAAAAAGCAGCACTCCCATTGTTGCTGTAGAATTATTTAGCTTCCTTTTATGAAAACAGTCTAAGTTCCTCTGGACAACAGTGAAACAGTTGGCTCTGGTCCTTGCTGTATTTCTGGTACATTGGAAATTCTGGTTTAAACTGTCTTTTTTCTAAAGGAATAGCAAACTAACTATTGTAAAACGTCTGTGGCTACAGGCAAAAGGCAATAATGAAGGGATAACTCCCCGAAGGAGACTCAAGCCATACCATAACCTATGGCTTTTCCTAATTCTCCAACTCTTACTGTTAATGCAGACCTGAAAATGACATCTTCTGGAGTGATGCTCAGAACCAACAGGAAATGACTTCTGCTCTTCATGTGGTTTCTTCCACTTTTAACCAAAATGTATCCTATTCCCTTTCCTAGGTTTCTGGTCCAGTTCCGACAGGACAAAGTATGTGTGAAGTTCATACAAGGCAGCCAGAAAAATGGCAACATCCCAACTTGCAAGCGAAAAAACAATCGTCTTCTTGAAGTGGCTGTCCCTTAACTGCAGCTGGTGACTCTCCCTTTCACGGACTTGTTACTTTGTAATAGTGCAATTTTAGTAGTTTGGTTTTGCTGGTTTTATCCCTTTCTGGAGCTGTTGATGGCTAATAGCTTTAGAAACTCTTGGCAAAACATGATCAGTCCACTTTTTAATCTTTTTGTTCATGCTAGAGTTTTAACTTTCAAAATGCAAATTTTTACCCAGTGAGGCATTTTTACCAGCTGGCACTTATCTGTCATACACAAATCATCCTCTTAGTTTAGTGGTCATATTTTAGTGCAGCATACCATAAACTGACATATTAAAGATAAAATACTCATATTCCTTAGTCCAGAGATCTGCTTAACAGGAACTATAGGTGGCGTCGATGCTTGATGGCCACTTACTCCCAGTGTCTTTTTATACTGACCTGTGCTGGTGTTCTGATGGGCTGCTTGCTTGCTGCTGCTGGGGAGACTGGCAGGATGGAGAATGACACACTAACTCCTGTAGTTAACACTAGGACCTATGTAACTCAATCTTCTAGTCGATGCAGCACAATAACATCTGCAAAAGAGATGGAATCTGTGATTATACAAGCAGCTATATGCATCATTTCATAGTAAAAAAAAAAAAGCAGAAATTTTGAAACAGAATTTTTTATTAGGTTTTTAATGACTTTATACAGTAGAAATCAGTAAAATTAAAAAAGATTGTTTCTTTCACACTAGCTCGAGGCATATTTTCTATTCTGCTTTTTTCCTTTTAAATTATCAGTTGTTACAGACTGAAAAATGCAATAGTATTCATAACACAAGTAAATGCTAGGTATTTAAACAGCTATTGAGCGAAAGGTTTGAGCCTTTCTTTTAGTTATTGGCATGTACAATGTGCAATAAAACATACGTGACATTTTGTGAAAAATTATTTATAATACATTTTTGTGTGCAAGAGAGAGGATTGGTGCGGACTGCATAGACAATGTAGGGGCCAAAATAGACTTGTGTTGTTAATTTGCAGTTTTTTAGAGTGTAGACTACCGTTGTCAGTTTGGGAGGAATACTTAAAAGAGTTAAAAAAATCCTGGATTTAGGGGTCTGTATATAAATTGGTATCACAGTAATAAACCTGTTCTAATTGTGTGCTGTTCGGTACTCCTCTGTTATAACCGTATTTTTGTACTCCAAACTATTTTATATAAGTTGTGTGCCTGATGTAAGTGCGTGCACGGAAAATACAATCAAGAGCTGCATTATCAACTTTCAGTGTAACTGATTGCACTTAATCTTTTATAAGCCAGAAACATTAGTTGAAATCCTTAAGAGGAGAAATGCATTTTTAGATAGAAGTAACTACTCAAGTGAAGGGTTTGTTGGATGTGACTGATTTGTTGATGCAAGGACAGTTGAGAAAGCGTTGTATTTTTGCAGTCTTGATATAGGACAGATTAAGATCCTGGGTATCTGATGTGCAGTGCTGGAAGTCCAAGCATAAATAAAGGAAAGATGAAGAAAAGTTCGGAGTCTCGTTACTCTCCTGGTGATAAAGTGATGTGAAGGTTCCTCTTGGTAGTTCAGCACTAACATTGTCTCTCTGCATTCAGACTTCATTTACTGCAGTAGTTGTTCTAATGGTAACCAGTCTGAAAAGAAAAACCACAACTGGTCTGGGTTATACCACGTTTTGCTTTGGGATTAATGTAAATGCTTCTTCTCTGATTTGGATAGAAAACTGTTGTTTTAACTGGCTGCCTTAATGTTGCTGTTAAAGCCCATGCATATGACCTTGAAAGGTGGGAGTAACCCAAAGATCTGTTTCCCAAACTATGACAAAAAGTTGCCTCTTCGTTATGATCTTAGTTTGAACCCTTCTATTAATAATTGAGCCAGGTTAATAATTTAATAACATTTAAATAATTTCATATGTATTGTAATTAGAAATGCTTAAGAAACAAATCTTAATATTGATTTGTAATGCAAAATGAGAATACTTCAAACGAGTGATTCCACTGCCTTAAGAAGATGGCACATGATAACATGACATTTAAAATTGCTGAATCCAGCATTAGAATTCCTGCTCGGATGGTTTGTAAAACTGTTCACTATCTTGGAAACCTCACAGTAACAGCCACAAGGAGCAAGTTTCTAAAAAGAGTACCACAGTAAGGGAAACAAACATTGGAAGTCTGTCTGTAGTTGCTTGCAGGTAGGAAATGGAGAGTTTAGATTAAGTATACCTGGATATTTGGTCTGGGAAAGTAGGGTGTTACAGGATATGGTGGGATATTTGACCTGTCTCAGCCAGACTCAGTACACATCCCTTTTCATTTTTTGATCTTTGCAGCAAGTCATTATAGCTCTACCTGTGAAAGACTGGAAGAAGGACAAATTCCTCACTTTAGCTTCTGTTGTTTCATTTCCTTTTCTGGACCTCTACAAGTTTTACCTTTCATATTAGCTGGTACTTTGTGATAGTTACCATTTGACCCTTAAATACTTCTCAATGTACAGAGCAAGTTTTGCTGAACATTATTTAGATATGCTAGGAGAATCATGGTATCTGGATGTTGAAAATAAAAATGCTAGGTCACCTAGGTTTTTTTCTTTTCCTCTGTTTCCTTCTATAATTGTCTATCAAATGGAGCTGTAAAGAGAAGACTCTTTCTTCCATGGTGCTAATACTACACAGCCTTCTACTTGTAAATCTGCATTTGTCATCTGAAAGCTGGGCAAGGATCATTAAAAACAAATGAGATTTGTTGCATGATACTTACTCCAGAAGCAAATAAAATTCCGTTCCTAGACCTATACTTTCTCTGTATCTGCATCTTCCTTACTGCCATCAGATCTAGAAAGAGCAAGTGACCGGGCTTTAGGTTAAATGTCAACAACGCTGGTGTGTGACTCCGAGAGAAAAGACATTTTTATGTTGTATGCAATTCCTTTAGAGGCAGTGTGTCTTCCTCTGTGAATTACAGTAACCTTTTTCAGTGTACTACTTCAGTCCTAGTCCTTTCCTCAACATAATTTTCTCTGAAAATTCTGCAAACTCAACGTTTCTAACATTAGGATTTGGACTGATTAATACTGTTCTTAGCAAATAGCCAGGTTAACCTGAATTTTTAATTATTTTTTAATGGACTTGAGGCATTTCAAACAGATCATTCCACATGTCTTATGATATTTTTCTCTTTTTTTATACTTAACAATTTTATCCTGCTTTATTCTTCTTCATTGTACAAATTATGGGAGAAAAACTACAATGCAAAGGCAGAAAAAGCATCCTCAGTTTTAATCCGGGTTTGTTTTCATTGTCAAAATGAGAGCCTTTTTCTAAAAATTCAGGGGGGAAATAAAGAATTAATTCAAAAATTTTATATGAAATTTGATAACTTTCCCCAGTCAGCATAAATTTCATTGGTAATTCTTAACCTTTTAGATCCTTAATCTTGAAGACCATCATAGATACGAGTGGAGTCTGCTTTAAGCACACAGTGTATATAGACTGCACGGAAAAGGCAAGTTCTTTCTTGCAGGATAACAGGATAATCTCTCAGTTCTTCTGTGCTTTTGAACCAGAGTATGTAGGGGTTTAGGGTGAATTTAGAGTTGCTGGAAGGAAAAACATCACTGTTTCACGTCTGCCTGTATTTGTCTATGGTGAACCAGTGCTATTTAAAGGACTGGGGCTGTGAAAGGAATGCCAACTTAATAATCTGGTTATCAGCTAGAACCAGGTCTGCTGCTGTTCTCATGATCAGCTGGATGAGTTGGGTATTAAGGTTTTGACTTAAAATGAGAGTTAGGACAGTTTGAGGCCACTGCAGTAAACTTTCGATTATTTGATTTGAGTCCTAAAAGATTTTTAGAAACAGATTCTCTCTTTCCTTCGTTCTAAACTTTTAAGACATTGACAATTGACTGTGAACTGACTAGGCAAAATTTTTGAAGTGTGATGCACAAAAGACTTCATGAAAAGAAAACCTGAAGAAGGTGTATATCTATTAATAATTCAACTGATTGCCAAGGCTGCACCGTGCACTTATCCAAGGTAAGGATCTCTTTGCTGTAGAACAGTCTACTGTTTATGGTCTTTAATTATGAGAAGATAAAAAAGAAATATTCCTCTGGAGAGGGAATCTTCTTCCCTGGAAACATGGCAAAGTGCTGGGGACTTGATGATGACCTTTAGAGGTCCCTTCCAAGCCAAGGCATTCTATGGTTCCATCATCTTCAGGAAGTCCTTCTGCAGGAGTCCTTGCCCCGACCACCCGGACATTACTGCCCAGTTTCACCTTCCCCTGATGAAACATCAAATGGCTTTTAGGTTGTCATCTGAAAGTGGGAGACGACGTGTTTTGCCACAATGAATGGTGAGTTTTACTGGTCTAGCAATGTCCCTTATGGGCTTACAAATCCATTCCCCACTGGTATCTTGATGCTGGGTGATCCCAGAGATGCTGAGTGCTCCACTCTGGCTCTCATGACATTCTGATTTCCTCCTGCTCCCATTCCCTCCCGCCTCTGATGTTCTCTGCACCAAGGTATTCTCTTAGGTTATTTGCTTCCAGTATCTTCCACTGCATCTTGGCACCTTGATTTCAGCTGAACATACAGGACATGTTTTATTTCCCTTCTAACCATGAGCTGTTTTTAATGATAGATGTTTTGTTCCCCTTCATATTAACTGAAGTGTGTTTTACTTGCTATGGGAAGGGACCTAGGCACAAGTTTAACCATTAGACTCCAGTGGGACATGTTCTAAGCAATGCTGGCTCTTCAAAATCACCTTAAGATTTTGATTAACATGTAATTCCTAATAATAAAGCCCAAAAGTTGTGGGTGAGCTTGCAGTGGAAGATTCTAAATGTTGATTAATATTACATGGGGATTGTTGCATTGTGATGGCAGGTTCCCGAGTTTTCATGAGCTTTTCTGGGGATAATGCAAAAAATAATGAAAAATTTCCACTATTTCTGATACAGGAAAAAGGCATTTATTTCAAACCAACAGCAAAGTCATTGTAATGTAAGTGTAGGATTGTTTCCAGCTCACAACCCATTACTGGCACAGGCATGTTCTCCCTGACTGTCCTTTATTTGAATGCTGCATTTGGAAAGCATTGCTGTGTTGACATCACGTAATATCCTGCCCGTGCTTGGCTCCCAAGCACTTCGTGATCCTGCCATGTGGGGTTTGACCCTACCTGGATGGTTTTCTCCCTTCTGTTGAGGTAGAGATTTCTTAGAGTCAAACAAAAGAACAAACTGGAAAAGGAAAGGGGGGTGTGTTAGACAGATCCATCCTTGAGGCTTCAGCCTCTTCCATACAAAGGGGGTGAGGAAACCCTTTCCAAAGAGAGGAGAACAACATCGCCAACTGCCATACCCTGGGGTGCCATGGGCGGGCCCCTATGTCTTCCTCCAGCCAGGGTGGAGCAAAGTCTGGTGTAGAGCTGATCTATTTTTGTGTTACTGTGCTAATCCTTGTCTGTGGTGTTATTTAGAGGCTTCCCTTGGCGTGGCTTTCTCCTTGCACTTGGTTTTGCATTGCCAGATGTTCCCTTCTCTCACATTACCCCGGTGTGTCCTACAGCCCCCTTTGCCTGAGACCTCTCTGTATTTAGAGCTATTTCTTTCTTTTAAAAGGGCTGGAAAAGTAAAGCTGACGCTGTGGTCTCATGTTTCACCATGAGCCAAACCAGCACATCCCCTGCCACCGCAGCAGCATCGTCTAGTCCCTCCTGCCTGCAGCTCTGGCCATGCCACCCTGACCCTGCGGTGAGCTGGGGCCATGTGCTACAGGGGCTGAGAGGTCGCCCCGTGACAGGAGCTCAATAAAGTTAACAGCGTTGACTTTATTGTTACAAGCCAGGCTTTGTTTGGATCTTGGCTGGGGAGCGCTGGTAGCAGCACAGCACGTGTCCCAATGAGCACTGCTTCTGGAAGCTGCCTGGGGAAGCCAGACGTGCAAGGCAGAAGGTGGTGTGAATGTAGGCTACTGTAGTACATCTGTATGGATAATTCAGAAAAGTTAAATATGAACACAAAATTAATGACTGTGTGAAACTTCCTCCCCCCTCTAGCTGATGATAAGATTCTCATTGGCTCTGCGGGGGCCAGAACCTCTCCCTGTTCTCATGCAGGTTTCTGCACAGACACAACCAGATCATTACTGAGCTTCCAGCTGGGATCATAATGTCATTTCCTCTGCTATTCGCCTGGAGTCCTTTTTCATATCTTCCCATTCCCTCCTCAGGCTGACTGAAGAACTGCTTTGTGAATTTACAGTTTACCTGCCCCCTAGCTCTGGTGCAAAGGTTTCCCTGAGTTGCCAGAAGAGCGCATCAAATGCAGAGCTGGTGCCTGCATCTGGTGTGGAGCAAAGTGTGCACCTCCTTTCAGGTCTGAGGATGTGGTGTGCGGCGTGCACAGTGTGTCACGAGTCACAGTTTGGCCTCCAGGCCAAGACTCCTATCTCCCATCCTGAGGGGATGTGACACACAAATCACTGCAGCTCAGCAATGTGGGGAATGTGCCACCAGCAATTCCAAATCCCGCTCCTTTTCGAAGCCAGAGGTGGTTGTCCTCCCTGTGAGCTTGCAGCAAGTACAGAGGGATGATACATTGTCAGGGCTGCTGAGCTTGGCTTCTTGAGCCTGCTTTCTATGCACAGTCTGACAATGGACATGAAGATGGAAGGCAGGAGAAGAAACGTGGGGAGGCAGCGCAGTGCTGGCATGCTTTGAAAGCTGACTCCTTTGCTCCAGATGTTCTAAATCACATGTGGAGAAGTGTTTGTGGTCGGATGCTGGTTGAAACTGATTGTTGATAGTCTCCTGAGACTGCTTGTGACAAAACTGAATAATAAAAATGCTAAAAATAGCATAGTTATTCCCTGGAAAAGCAAAGTTCCCACAATCCAATAAGCTGGGAAAATTGCTGAACTTTCTTTGGACACAACGTGCTCTTTTTTTGTGTATGTGTTCTTCAACCTTCAACTCTGGGTCTCTGAGCTTTTTTCTTATGACCCTTCCTCCTCCTACCAGCTCCAAGCAACCACGTTTCCAGCCCCAGCAGCAGCTGAACTGACCTCTAGCTATTGGCATGAAAAGCAGTCCTCCCCATTCCTTGAACCTCAACATTTGTTCCCCAGTGTCTCTGGTTGCGAATTTGTAGAACATTCTTTTAAACTCCGGGGAAAGCCAGCTCACAACACACGTAGTGATAACACCAAGAGAGCTTTCCAATAGACCATCCTTAACAGCAACAGTCCTCTGCTGACTGTGCTCAGCCTGCACCACTTGATTTCTTTCCAACATTGTCTGACTGTGGCACTGCAAGGCACAGTACTGACCTTCCTTCCTCAGTGCATGGGCAACCAAGAGGCAAGCGTGGCAGAAGGGTTTGGTACTCTGGGTATTGTCCCTCAGGTAGAAGGCTTGAGGACAGCAAGTGTCCAAGGACTCTCCTCCACTGCAGTGCTCAGTGAGGTCAGGTCCTACTTGAGAACATCATAGTTTAATTAGTGCAAGGGAGGTTTTTTGGTGGTGAGGAGGAGAAGATTTGCTACAGTCTGCTCATGCTACAATAATGAATAGCAAATCTGGTGGCAGAGATGATAAAAGCCACAGGTAAACAACAAGCTATGGCATGTCCAGAGTGAGACTGCGTGTGCTTTGCTGGCCAGCAACAGCCCTTATCATTTGACAAACGCTAAACACTACAAGCAACTTGAGCCTGTCTACAAAATGTCACCATTGCAAAAACTACGCTTCCTTGTGCTATTTTTGGTATTTCTCTGATTCTGGAGATAGCTGTGGTGCCTGTCGTATTCTGGCATGGCTTGCAGCTCTGCAGGCATGTATACTTAGACTTTTTTGTCAATAAATTTAGGGCAAGATCTTGGAAATGTGAGCTCAGCTTAAGCAGTGCTTTGCAATGATCTTTTTGTAGGTAAGTGTTTCAACTGGAACTCAATATAGTGATTTGTTTTATCTGACTGTTCATTCTGGACAAGAGTTTTCAGCAGAGGTAATAATTGAGATCATCAGCTTTTTAATGTATGCACTCAGTTACAGTCCTGGTCCTACATACCAACGTCTCCTGTGACACTTTCTGCCACACACCCACCAACCCACTTACCAAAGCCTCTGTTTCTCCCCTAATGTCAGGTAGGTCATCAACTGATGCCCATTTTTGTGTGCTCCCTGACTGCTCTGGGGCTGTATGGCTGTGAGGTTTTGCTAGGGAAGCATCTCAGATGCAGCTGTTCCTTCCCCGTGTCTAAATCTGAGGCATGCAGCAAATTTAGGGGTAGCGTAAAACCAAGAAAGGGAGCAGGAGGCAATGAAAAACACAAATGTTTTAGAAGCACTGTAGATGAAATAAGAAACAGCTTTGGTTTCATAACAAATGAAGTTTAGATCCTGCACAATGTCTTGAGAATAGCATTTGTAATAGATGTAATCTGCTGACAGACTGATGCTCTGTCCCAAAACCACCAGCACAGTTGTCTCCATGATCGTCTTCCTGCCAGGCACTGCCTGGAATAGTCCAGCAAAAGACAGAAAACTGAAGCTGCTTTTTCTGCCATGAAGACAAAATGAAATAAATGGTGGCTACAGCAAAAGCTACAGTCACCACCAGGAATTTCCCCTAGGGAATGTCTTGGATATTTTTCTCCCTTGAGTAATGTCTCTCGCTCACATCTTCATAGTCAACCATGCTGCTGAATCAGAGACAATTGTACAAGCAGCTCAAGATGCACATGAGCAACGGTTCTGCTTACCCAGCCTGCTGAGCTTTGCCTTCCTGTCCCCAGCTCCACCTGTGCCACTGCTGCTGTCCTGCCTGCTGCCAAACGGCTTCCCGAGGCACGTCACTCCCCAGCATCCCTTCTTGGACCTGGGAGGTGTTCCCTCGCGGGTGCCTCTGCCACCCCTCTGCAGAACGGGTGCTTCCTCTGCCAGTGGTAATTTCCTTCTGCTCTGATGCAGTGGTTTGAAGCCCTATTCTTTGTGAGGACTTGCTTTTGGTATAGTTATAAGAATAGGTGTATTATTTATTTGAAGATTGCTGGTAGGTCCAACCCTCCCGTGGGTCCTTCCTCCAGCAGTTCTCAGGATCTATCACTAGTAAATGAACATAGCTCTCAGTATTGGAAAAGATAATTGGCTACATAATGAACAGAAAGCAAAGTTGCTTGCCTCGAGATTTATTAATCCATTATAGTTTGCCCTGGATGGTGCAGTTTGAACCATTTGCTGGACAGAAGAGAAGTATGTCAAATAGAAAGGAAGGAAGCTATTGTTGTAATAAATGGCTGGGTGCAAACGTGCATCACTGGTTTAGGTCTTCCATAATAGGTATCCTATTAACAAGCTAATGAATGTGCAAATGGCAGCCAAGGATTATCTTTATATTTGAGACAATAATGCATATTTTGGGTTTTTTGCTTGTAATTAATGAGAATGTTGTCTGGTTTATTTGTATCCCCTGGGTAAGGTCATTTGTTTGCTGTGCTCTGCTAGGAGGATGCAGCAACCAGTGCAAATCTTGCCTCTTCTTGCAAGCTCCCTTTTGCCTTCACCCAGCGAGTCTTACCTTGTACTTGTGGCACTCCAGCACCTTACCAACCTTCAGGCTGGGGATGCCAATAGCGGAGTTAAATCTAAAGGAAAGTCAGCTGCAGTAAATGCACCAGTTGTATTTTTAGTTAAGATTTTCATGGATTTTCATTTGTCCCTCCCCGGAGAATGTGCTGATATGGCAGTGCTGTGCAGAGGATTATGAAAAAATGATGTTGCCAGTTACACTTGAGTGAGTCAACACAGTACAGAAGAAGAAGCAGCAGCAAAGTGACCATACGGAGGAGTCGGAGTCAGGGATTTCTTATGGGCTTGTCTGGTGGTGCTCATTTCCCTCAGCTACTGTTTACCTTAAAAGCATTTAGTCAGACTTGAGACCTCTCAGCATCTGGTGGGATCCATCCTCTTTGTAAATACACTCCTACAAGGGTGCAAGGTGATCTGTGAACCTGTCAGCTACCATGCTAACTATGCTGCTGCTGCTATTGACCTTGTCTCATTACTGGTGTTAAATTAGTTTGCTAAGAGACATTTAATTAGTGTTCTGTTTTTCAGTAGGAATCACTTGCAATGTGAAGCACACTGTGAGCTGTGCTGCCTGGAAATGCTTCTCTGATGCTTGATAATGCATGAGGCAAACAGATCACGATGGTGTCCTACCACCTCTTCTTTGTAAGGCCACCCACAGATTGCCTGGTCCAAGAGAAGGTCCTCTCCTGTGGCCAAGGTGCCTTTCATTTAAGAGGTGAGATCTTCTGAGGCAGAATAATCAGTAACAATGTCTGTACATAGGACTTCTCCCAGTAGGGCTCCTGTGACATTTAGGTGCTACCTGAATATAATGAACATCTGTCAGCTGAGAGAAAGAAATAACACCACATATGTCTTTCAGGGAACCTGGTGGCTAAGGAAGGAAGGAAGGAAAACACCTCACCCTTGTGCAGCTCTTTAACTTCAAAGAGAAACACCCCCATGCTCTATCTTTTTAGATGCTTATGTCATGTTGCAGTTATAAGTCAATAATAACCAAAACATAACTGGCAGATGCAGGCATTGCTTGCCATCCCACACTTTATGGGTCTACAAAATACAGTTACTTATCAATAACTTACAGTCAAAATCACTTGACTTTATTGCCACTGCAGGACAGAGTTGTGATCTGACCAGAAGACGGGTGGCCAGGGAAATTTTGAGCTTCAGGTAAGCCACTTAGTCTGCTCACTGTAGCAGGGGGAGAATAATATTTACCACTTGGTGCTAGAGAAAGGATTAATGTTTTCTAGGTGCTGTGAACAACAAAATACTATTCACAGAAACCTTCTTGCCTGAAAGGAAAACTAAGTGCACAAAGAGCCTCTGGATTCTGTCCATTGGTGAGAACCTTTGTTAGCTTTTTTCTTAAATTTATTATTATGCTTAATAGAATCAAATGGCTCAAGAGAGGGAAAGGTTTGCCCCCTCTCTCTATTTCTTTCCCTAGCTCTTCCAACAGACAAGTGAGTGTAGAGATCTGCAGAGCGGTGGACTATGGAAAGTGAAGAGGAGGTCTTAAACTGAGGAAGGGTTAAGGTGCACACTAAAGTGTGGTGACCCATAACTTGGTACAGCGTGGGGCCTGAAAAGAGAGGAGATCACTAGGTAGCTGGAGGAAAGGCTGCTAGCACCAAAGACTAATTACGGAAAAGTGAATATATTCAAGGAGAGTGAGGTATATTTATTTGCTAAATTGCCTGTTGAAATCTTTGCTTTCCCAGTGAGGCAGAGTCACTTGGGTACGTCTCTCACCCAACCTGCCCATGCTGGCTTGGCCAAGGGTAATTGAAGGGCATTAGCTGCAGGCTGGTCACCCCAGCTTTGCTCCAGGCAGAAACACACAGCCCTGGGAGAGCCAGCTCAAGAGTTAATGCAGGAGTGCATGAGGTGTTTGCTTACCCAGCAGTGTTTTCCCACAATTCATGAATATATTTAACTCCAGGGTTTTCTAACATGTAGACTGTTAAGTAGCTGAGTCCAAAAGCTTATCAGACACATCAGCTATGACCTAAAATCTTGAAAGCAAATTTTGCTCAGCTGAAGAAGGAGCTTTAATGTCAACGTGTAGTGAATTATCTCCCTTCCTTTCATTTGCCTGAAATAAATACTGCATTTCAGGCAAGGTGATACTTGAATTTGGACAAAAGAGCAGCAGGAGGAAAGCTATACTAAAAGTCTGGAAGACATCTTTGAAATTAACGCCTTTTTTTTTCAGATTAAGTGGGGTAAAATTGCTTCAAGATGCTTAGAAAATATCTCGAGAAAATACTAACCGCTTTATTCTGCCGAGCATCCTTTTGAGAGTCCCTCTAACTGATTACAAGACATGGTTCTAAAAACGTGGAAGACTTTCTAGTGAGCCTGTGGGGTGACGTGAGCCTGTGGGGTGACGTAGGGCATGAAAACAGCTGATGACAGGGCTATGTATGGGTAGTGCTCAGATCATGAAGTAGGCCAACAGGAGATAGATGGTGATGTACCACAGAGCTGCCTTATATGATCTCTGAACATCTCCCTTCTTGTCCTTGAAGAAGTTTTAAATGTATCTTTTGTGTACTTTGCATAGTGATCATCTCCCCCGCTGAAAGTTATTTATTTGGTTCTGGTGTTAGACAGGACCCTTCATTGCCAGATCGTACCGTACCAGTACGTTCCAAACAGCCTGAGGAGGTCAGAGTCACACTGCAGAGTGATGCCAGTGGGACTGATCGGGATATTGATTACTCAGGGTGAATGTTGATGCCTCCCATGGGTGCTTGTTCAAAGTTCATGGGCTGTCCCATAAATGCAGGGTGCTTTGATTGACGGCTGGGCTAGCAGGACTCATGCCATGGAAGGGGTGCTTCCATTGGCCGTGCACCTCCCAAGAAGGCTAAAAGCCATATCTACCCTCCTGAAGAGGAAATAAGACCAGGGAAGTGTCAGGCTTAGCAATGTAGAGACCTCAGGGGTTGCTCTGGTGCAGAGCAAGGAGGGGTGGGATGCCCCCAGGCCCGCTGACAGGGCAGGTTGAGGAGCCTCCTCCCCAGCCTGTTCAATGCTTCTGGTTCTTGCTCTCCTCCAAAACTGATTTCCCATCGGTGCAAATTCGATAAGAATTAGTTCAGAGTCATCTTTAATTGTGATTTTTATTTTTAATCTGTATAATTAGACTTCTAATGGACTATTTGCAGTCTTGAGACTGCTCTGAGATCATTAGTGCCGGGCCCTGAGAGATCACCATCTGCATGAAGGCAAGAGTTGCAAAGCAGCCTTATGAGCCTCCTGTGGCTCATTCAAATCACTTGCCACTTGAACCCCGGCTGCTTTCCCAAGCCACTCAAGGGGGCACATCCTTGCAAAACATTAGTCATCTCTCCCAACTCATGTCCTCAACAGATGCATTTGTTTAGGAGAATGTGGTGCTGAGGGGAGCTATTAGGGTCTGGGTTTTAGCGTGACTCATTTTCTATTAGCTTTGGCTTTAATGAAAGAAAATTAAAAGCAAGCAAAAGGAGAGGCAATACAGTAGCACCAGATTTGGCACCAGGTTTCTGCTTCCCAGCTTGTGCAGGAGGTACTTGGAGCTATGCAAGGGATGGAGTAAGACAGGGGATGGAGGTGAGAAGGCAGCTGGAAATCCGGGAGTATGGAATGGGGACGTCTCGCAGAGGAAGGTGGTGGCTTTGGAGAGGGTTGAGGCTGACACAGTGGAAGGAAGGTGAGTGGGAAAAGAGAGCTGAGCCTTGCTGAAAATCTCACTACCCTGAAATCTGCCTCCTCACTTCCCACATCCTTGTGACTTCTCTCCTCCTTTTCCATCCCCAGGATCTTCCTGATCCTTCCCAAGCCTGTTTCTCCAGCCACAGATGGCCTCAAGACACCCTTTCTGCCCCTTACTCTGTCTACTTTGGACTTTGCTGCTGCTATGAAATTTTATTCTGCAGCTGCGAGGAGGAAAACAAAATAAATCTTTCTTCTGGGGGGTGACAAAATTCACTGTAGCCTGCATGCTGAAAACCCTTGGGCTGGCTCTGCTGCCACATCTTGTTCTACTTAAACTGCTGCTTTTAATAGACACAAAATGTTTGCTTTGCCAGAGATGTTTCCTCCTCTTCCAGCAGAACCATGTGCACTGGTTTGTTCATGTAAGATGTAGCCTGGCTGCAGGAGCTGCTGCCCAGGCTGTGGTGTTGGCTCGCATGGCACCAGCAACATGAAGACTGATGGACCACCCAACTGAAAAGCTTCTGTTTGACTTCAGTGTCAGGGGAGCTACATTGGAGGTTGTTTAAAGGGGACTTGAAACTTCACATTTTCAATGTCAGCTCCTACCTTTAATTGACCCTTTGAAAATGGCACTTGCCACTAGGCATCTGTAGGAGATTTTGGGGGCTGCACTCAGAGTAATTGGTAACTTTCTATGTTGAAGCTGGACAGCAGCTGTTAGCAGAGCAGCTCCTTTTTGTATCTTTATCTCTTTCCCATTTCAGGTTCTCCATGGCCAGTGCTATTTCTTTCTCATCATCTATCTTTTGGCAGAGATTTCAAATGCTGAAAAGAATCAGTATGTGAAAGATGTAGTTGAATTTAAGATGTGGATCTCAATCCCATACCAAAACTTCTGGCTCAGTAATGCTGTCCAGTTGCCTGCAAAGATCCTGCTGTGAGTTTGTGCTGTGAGTATCAAACACTGTGAGATCTAAATGATGCTACACAAAAAAAACCCAAACAAAACCAAAAAACACCTGGAATTTTCTCTGCAGTAGTGATTTGCATCACCACTACTTCTTCCCTCCCACCAGCTTGAATACAGTTCAGTAGCAAACAAGGCTGATGACAAGCCAAGACACATATGGGAACAGCTTTCCTCCTGCAGTCCTGGGCAGTGTCTCCTTTGTGGAGGTATCTGATCACCTTCTGAGAGCACATGGTCTTGCTTGCACTTGAATTTCAATCAGCTCCACATGCAGGCATCCCAGGGCTCAAAATGATAAATAAACCACAGAAATGCTTTTCCACTACTGCACTGATTGCACTAAAGTGTTACTGCTCTCCCAGGATCTCTGGGGAGGGAGGGCTTCCTCATTCAGATGTCACCTTTCAGCCATCTGTTCTGGGCCACCTGCTCCACACTGGGCTGAGAGGCTGGGGCTGAACTGGAGCAGTTTGGTGATGAGGGGTTGGCAAGGCTCTGGCAGTGGGGGCAGCCCCTCCAGGTACAGGATCCTTTTCTTCTGCCCTGTGGATGTGTGTATCATCAAAGGGCTTTTAGACAGTCATCACGTAGAGCATCACCCCCAGGCTCCACGTCATACTTCTTGGCATCACAGGGGAAGCCCATCAGCACCTCTGTGAAGCACAGGCTGCTAACCCACAGCATGTGATGCTCTGGTCCAGGTAGCTGTTAGCCTGCTTGCTAAAACCAGTGTCACTCAGTTTGCACTGGTGGCCATCAGCAGTGATCAGCACGTTCTGACACTTGAGATGTTTTTGGTATAATGTGTGATTCCAATGGGATTAATCAAAGCTTGTGTTTTGCTCCAGGATTTGAAAGCTTTGATACATGGCAGTTGTTGACCTTCACTCTCCCCGGGGTCCCTTGGTTGCCTCTGTGGACTCCAGAGACCACACAGTATTATGATGGGGTGAGGTGTTGTGTGGCAGCACTGTTGTGGTGGGGAAGAACTCCCATGGGTGGATAGTTAAGAGTTTTTACCTTTCCTGCCTCTTCATCTGAGTTTTCAAAATAGGGCTCTCTGGATGATGAGAGTTTAAATGTCACGCTCTGGGATTAGGAATCCATCTGGGGACCTATACCAGTTTTTCTGCAGGGTATTAGTTATATGAAAATGAGAACTGCACAGGGTGATAAAAAGGAGTGATTTCTACTGTCCCTGACTGCAAGCCACCTTGGCCAGCTGTAAATATTTACTTCTTTATGAGATGGTGCAGGGAGCTATTTCACTTGGTAGTCTTTCTGACGTTGTGTGGTGTGGACAGGCAACTTTAAATGCACCTTTCAGAAGAAACATCTCTTCAGTTTCTTGAACTTGGAAATGCTCTCCCTCTATTTTTATCAAAATGCTCAAGAAGCAACTTAATGTGTCCTCCCTGTGGAGCCCATATTTTCTTTCCAGCTGTACAAAGGAGCCTAGGACCACAAAAGTTCCATCTACCTAAATAACAACTCAAATGCTATTTTTAATTTTTGAATATATGTTTCATTCTGCAAATCAGTTCTAAAGAGGAATAAGACTCTACTAAAGATGGAAGAAAATCCCTCTCGTGTGTCCATCTTGTCAGTGTTTGGAAGTCACTTGAGGAAATTAATTTAAACCTGCAAGCATAAGTCTACATGTGCTGCAGGGGTGCTTTGCAAGTAATGTAATTGTCATGTCAAGTTTTACCTGCTGTAGAAGTTGTGGATCAAAACCAAACCTCTCTCCCACTTCAGATGCTATTTCTGCAAGCCAGTTGAAAGTACGGGAATTCAACGTGCCATGGCAGTGCAGGTTCCAGGCATGTGCCATCAGGCATGATGTTGAAAGACCAGACAAGTGTCATGTATGTTGCATGATGAAGACTTGCCCATGTGCAGGGGCTACCATGTCTGGAAACATTCCAAGTCAGATTGTACAGGGTTCTGAGCAACCTGCTCTAGTCGAAGGTGTCTCTGCTTATTGCAGGGGGGGTGGACCCTTTCAACCCAAAACATTCTATGATTCTATGCTGGCCACTGAGGATTGTCCTCGGTCCATCTTTATTTCCTCTGAAGAGAGTGGAGGCCTCATCTGATGGAGAAGACTTTGCCTGGGGCTGATGTCTGCATGGAGGTTGAGCAGAAGGAATCCCGCACACGTGCAAAGGTGCAGGACGTGACCCAGCCAACGTTCCCTTTCTGTTTGGGCCAACAAATAACTGTCTCTCAATTTCTTACTTCTGATGAGGATCAGAAAGAAGCCGTTTCCAGAAGTTCCAGTTCAAAAACTGCTTTTACTTAAACACCAGAAAATCCCGCCTAGCAATCAGTAGGCCAGATGCAGAAAGCCATTTTGCTGGATACCCAGGATTTCCTGGCACTTCTTTTCAGCCTGTGAGTCATCACCACAGTTACCTCAGCAGAGGTCTGAGCCAAACTTTTCCCAGGAGCTAGGAACTTTGCAATGGCTAAACAGAACTGGACCAATGTGGGCATTTTTATATGGGGAGATGCTTAGACCATATATTTTTCCCCTCTTCCTATTGGAGCACCCTGTCAAACACTGTCTTCACATGCACTGACAGAGAGAAAGGTGTGTGTAGCTACCTAGAGGGGCTTGGCTGATGCTCAGTGCATCTTTAAAAACAGGCATGGGAGTTCACATTCTAGACACGTTTCCAAAGCCTACAGGCAAAATCCTCATTGATGGGAAACTTCTTTGAAGCCCCCTATAATAACATAAGAGGTGTTGACCAAACCACAGTGGAAAAACCGAAGCAGTGGCTACAAACCACATTGCAATGGTAAGGAGTAATGTCATGGAGTCCCACGTTGCTGATAACTCCATCTCTCGAAGGAGCTTGTCGCGTTTGGGAGGGTTCCAGCTTGGCTGAGGTGGACAGGTTCAGACTCAGTAAGCCCTCCTCTGAGCCTAGAAAAAGCCCTGTGCAGTGAGATGCTGCAGGAGTATCCCAGGGGCTGAAGGGCTTGAGCAGTGTCTGAAGGAGACACAGAAGCAAGACCTGGGGAAATCTGGGACAGAGCAGCTGCCGTAGCAAACGCTCCCCGCCCTGTGCGCTCCAGGCTAAACCTCTGTGAGCCAGCTTTGGTGGCAGAGCTGCAGGCATCATTACTGCACATCTCCATGCTCTGACCCACAGCTCGCAGCGTGGCCTGGGACTGCTGCAAAAAGCTCCAGAGACAGAGAGCAAGAGGCATAAGTAAGAGGTTTTGGTTTGGCAGGACCCTATCAGGCAGAAGAAGAGGAGGAAAGATATCTCAGCTCAGCTTTTTGTGCTGGGTTTAGATTTCAGAGAAACAGGGTTTTTTCCTTCTTAGCTGCTGGCTCAACATTTATTGGTATAAAAATGCACCAAAAAAAATCCCATTTGCTTCCAATATCTCCATCTCAAGTACTGCTACCTGTGGCATACCTATTTAGGTACCCCTACTTCTGTGGGGTACTTAGCACCAACATAAAAGGATGCCAAGCTTCTGAGATTTTTGGTACATTTTTTGAATGAAAGCTGTGTTTGTAGAACTGACTTGTTCCATTGCTCTTGTAAATGAGAGTGATTAGAAATCAGGCAGCAGTTACTGGTTCATTAAATCCGGTATGTGAGCAGGAGGAGCTGGTCTGCAGTGGTATAAATTATTAGAGCTCACTGTCTGGGTTTTTATTCTGGGGATGTTTTCTGACTCTGGCAGCATGGTCATGCATCAGATTGACACACAGAAGGCTCCTCTGCTAAAGGACTGATCGACTGCAGAAGGACCATTCACACTGCTGTGCAGTGCAGGGACACCAGAGAGCTTCCCCAGAAGGAACTCACCTGTTTCAAAACTGAGCATAAGCTTAGGTACCGCCCTGGGTGAGTTCACCCAGGGTGAGTCCTGCATCGCCCAGGGCTGGGCTGCTCACCCTGCATTACAAGTCCATAGTACGGTGTTCCCTGGGGGTAATTCCACCTTGCTGAGAAGCTAACACAGCTGATGGTCTCCAACCTTCTGCACTGTATAAAGCTACCTTGGCCCAGAGAAGAACAAGCAATCCATGAGATGTAACAGAGAAGGATTTTTTTTTTTCTTTCTGCCTCATCACATATTTATTTTTCACTAATAGGTCTTCTCTTGAAGGAAAATCCTGTGTGTGCTGTAGTTGAAAACTGGGAAATCACCAGTTTGCAACCTGAACATCAGGGTTAAGCAAACATGTCTGTGTGGTGCCTTTTGGGTGGCTGCCCTCTTGCTGAACCTCAGTGAGGCAGTACTGCATCAGTGCCATTACTGGACTGAGATACCAGCTGTCGTGCAGTAGCAAACAAGAGGACCTAACTTAGAGCACGTATGCTTCAGAAACTTCTCCCTCTCCCCTGTGATCCCATTGTCCCTGAAGTCCCCCATCCTGTGACCCACCAGGGCAGGGCTGTGGGGAGTCCTGCTGGCATGGGGACAGAAGTGGCAGAGCAGCCAGATGGGCTCAGAGTGCCTGCCATCGATCTAAGGCTGAGAGCCCTGGGGCTGTTTAGCCTGGAAAAGAGAAGAGGGGATCTTATGAATGTTTACAGATATCTGCAGGGTGGGGGGCAAGTAGAAGGGGCCAGGCTCTTCTCAGTAGTGCCCTGTGATAGGACAAGAGGTAATGGTAGCAAAGTGAAACACAGCAAGTTCCACCTCAACATGAGGAGAAACTTCTTCACTGTGAGAGAGACAGAGCCTGGAACAGGCTGCCCAGGGAGGTTGCGGAGTTTCCTTCTCTGGAGACTTTCAAACCCCACCTGGATCTGTTCCTGTGTGACCTGCCCTGGGTGTTCCTGCGTTGGCAGAAGTTTGGACTCAATGATCTCCAGAGGTCCCTTCCAACCCCACCATTCTGTGATTCCATGATTCTGTGATCTGATGACAGACTGACACCTCTGGGGCAGGGATTTCACATGTGAGTGAGCACTGTTGAGAGCAATGCGGGTCCTGCTGGCACAAGTGTACCAAACTATAGCTCCTGTTAATAGAGATGTCTAAAAGCCAAAACAAACCACAGCCTTATACCTTATGCTATGAGGCTGTATTTGATTTTTGGTTGTGTTTTTTTTTAACATGATTGGTTTACGTTCACAGAGAACATGGACCTGAAAAGAAACCACTGCTTGTAGCACTGTTTGCCATCCATCTTGATGCTACAGGTGCTGAAGGCTGGTGAAAATTGTGAAGACTCTCTTGAATTTTGAAGACTTTGAATTCTGTAGTCCCATGGAGCTATACTACACTCTGTTGGTGTAAGTACCAAAGGGAACAAGCCGAGGTGAGGTTAACTTGTCACAGGTACAGCTGCTCCTTAGGTAGGGCACAGACAGTAAAGAAACAACAGTATTGGCAAGTACTCTCATTTTTATAGTGATGTTATTTGCCTCTTACTTGCCAAGTACTATTCAGTGAGCTATTTAAAGGTAATTGATCACTGACGTGGGTGATACCTGAGCATCTGGAAAAGTGAGGCAGATCCCATGAAAAGCATACTGAATCCAGGCTGCCTCAGGAGCAGAGTTGCTGTTTCCTGCAAAATCAAGTTGTTGGTGAGGTTATTTTAGGATGTTAAATGGCCCTGGAAAGTCAAAGGTACAAAACTAATTGCCAAGCCTTGTCTCTGAATGTTTGATAGAAACTCTGTGTGTGTGTGCATACAACTGCAGCCTAAATTTGGCTATGGTCTTGTGTCTACTTACTGGCAGCTACAGCAGCGCTGGCAATGGAGAAAAACCAAAGTCACAGGCAGTCAGAGAGCTGTGCTTGGTAATGTACTGCTTTTTCTTTTTCTTTCTTCCATCTCATGTTTCAAGAATTGGTGTTTGTTTAAAATACTCCAACTACTTTGGGATTTTTATCCCCTTGGCAGATAAGGAGATCTGGGACCTCACATTCCTCGTGTTCACAAGCAGCTGTGATCCCCACAGCTGTCTGCCATCAGATTTGCCCTCAGCCTCTTGTTCTAACACAATAAACTGTTGAAGCTGGTTGTGGGACTAGTAAGAGGTCTTCTAGGAATTTGGCAGGATAAGGGGAACACTAAACAGAAAACTCTGTGGATGCCCATTCAATTAACCAAGGTTGTTCAGCCACCAGAGAGAAACCTGACGCTGGCACGTCTTGTGTGCCAGAAATTTCACTTCACGTAAATGAGGATTTAAACTGTGTGAGGGACACCTAAATGGGCTTGTAAGCCACCAGAAGGAATGGATATATCACAAAAGGCCATACCACCACTTCTCAGAGCAGCTTGTGAGTGCCTCAGGGGGTGCCAAAGGAGATGAAGGATGGAAAGGGCTAATGCACTGGTCTGCAAACATGATTTACATCACCTGCCAAGAATCTCAAACCTGAAGAGAATAAACTAGAGTGGAAGGGGAGGGAAAAAAAGGGGCTAAGCAAGCTTTGGCAGGCTGTTTGCTGGAGGAGTAGGAGTGCTCCTCTGCTAGGCTTGCCACCGAGAGGCTTTGCACCGAGACCTTTTTTGGAAAGAGGGAGGATGAGGAGTGAGAACTTGTGCACCCATCTTTGCAGTAAGTGGGAATTCATGCGTGGCTTGTCAGAGATAAGGAAAACTAGCTGCTAGGGAAGCAAGCTTTCCTTTTCTGTGACGGAATTCCTGCTGAGTAGGGGGAGTCAGGGCTGGGGAGAGATGGGAGCGGGGGGGGATCGACTCAGCCTCAGGGGCTCACTGCACCCCTTTCCTGGCCCAAGGTGTTGATTTCCTTATGTCTTTGTTCAGATGGCTCCTTCCCACCACCTCCCTTCTGAAAACTAAGAGGCTTTTTCTTCCTTGGCCCGTGCTGCAGGTGTTTGTCTTGGCCCTCAAGTGGCAGATTCCTGTGTACTTACCAGAGAGCTCCTCCAAACATCCTCCTGAGCCAAAGGGAAGGGATGTGCAGTGCTGACAGTCTGCCATGTCAAGAGAAGTGTCTAAGCTTGCTCTTCCTGCCTGTCCTTGAGGTCACGGAAAGAGCCCAGCGAGTGTGCTGAGATACCCCCTTGGCACTGGGCAGCCAGCAAGACAAGGTATGGGTGAGCTGGGGCTCTGTGCTGCACATGTCCTGAGATCACAAAACATTTCCTCTGCTCTACTTGTTGCTTCAGCATTGACAAACCTCTTTTCATAGCTGAAAGATTAAATGCCTGCCACAGCTGTTGACTTGCTTACTGTACGTCTGTGCCTGCTATCTCTGTCCCTGGGTGGAGTTGGCTGGTGTTTTGTCATAGTTGGCTGTCAAACAGGAGGGACAGGGCTTCTGGTGAGCCCTTAAGCAAAGCAGAGAGTTAAAAGGCTGCATCAAGTGCTTCCTGGGTTAGTGGAAATGGAACTGGGTGGTGGCAAGACTCAAGGGAAACATTGGGAATGGAGAAGTTTTTCTTATTGCATCAAGTTATGTCCATTAAATCAAAGTATAATTAAGTTATAAAACCAAGTGAGTGCTTTGTGGGTCACTATCCCAAATGAACAATATCTAAATTTCTTCCTCACACGGATTCACTTATCTGCCTGTGGAGCACCTCATCCCATTATGGATTCAGAAAGAGGTTTAGCTGTCTGGCACCTCTTGTAATTTGTGGCCAATTAAGGAGTGAAGAATTTGGCCTGTAATTAGGATATAACAGCCTGTAGTACACAGAGTTAGGAAGTTGATGGCGAAGTCTTATGGCTATGGAGCAGAGGATTAAATGCCTTTAAATGGTGTGTACAGTATCAGATGTTGATTTTTGTGAGTTGCTTCAGAGTCGTGTGCTAAAACACCTCCTGAAGGTGCTCAACTCAGCCCTGAGGTGGCTTCTCCCCCTGGTCTGGTTAACCCCAGATGAGCTAGTCCTGTGGGAGAGTCTGGCAGGGCTGGAGTTAAAGAAGGGAAGGGGCTAGAGCTGCAAACCAAAAAGCTTCAGAGCTGTCAAGACTGATGAGAAAGTTTAGGCTGGGATTTGGAAGATAGTAAAGGCAACAGAAGGTCATTTTGGACCAAATAGTTGATGTGGGTATGATGTGGGTCTCAAAGAGGGAGTCAGGCAGGCACTTTGGGAACAAGGCTGGAGGCCACAGGTTCTGAAGGTCTGCTTGCTGAACAGACTCCATTTGTCTGCTCCATCCAACGTCTAAATGGACAGGCTTTTGTGGGATTTGAAGAAACTGCCTGAGAAATCAAGCAAGAAACTAGCTGTGGCTCTGAGAGGAAAATGGCTAAAGCAAACTGAGGCTTATCACATGCAGACACAAAAGGATGGATGGGTTGGGATGCAGGGCAGTGACCACAGATCTGCCCACATGGGGAGAAGAAGATTTTGCATTAAATCTGTTAGTTTGCTTTCCAGAAAATGGATCTTTTTACCATGTTCCCGCTTGTGTGTTTCCCTAGATGGGAAATAAATCCAAGGAAAAAAGCAACCAGGTGTTCCCCTCGGTTTACCAGTAGTGGCTTCTGAGTGTGGAGGTCGGGCACGTCAGCCTGGGCTGGGCTGGTGGGGTGGCTGTGCCTACACCCACTGTGCAGGGTGGTAGGTGCCCAAAGCTATTAAGTATATCTGATATCACACTGCCCTCTTGGGGGCAGGTGCTCCGTTATGATTTGTGCACTGCAGATCTGGTTGCTTGCCACTGTCTTTTAATTTAGGAGCTAAAGCTGCCTGGTTAAAGGATGGATTTTCCCACTGAGCACCACTCTTCGAAGGGAGAGTTCAGAGTTTTGACTTTGGATTTTTATTTTACTGTTATTTCAGTAGGAATCCTTTCTCTGCTGATGATCTGTACTTTCTGAAATAAAAGAAACGAGGAGGGTGAGGAACTCCCAAGTGAAGAGGGCAGTCTGCCCTCAGAAATGAAACCTGCCTTATTTAAACACTTTCAAATGACTTAGCCCCGGCAAGAAAAAAAAATTGCTTTAACAATAGATTTAATTAGCTGGTTATTTGTATTCCTTCGCAGAGTGCTTGAGTCCAGATGCACCTGCTGGTGGACCTGTCTGAAAGCTGCGGTGTCTCCTGCAAAGGAGGGTGGAGAATGACTGAAGCTTTAAATAAGGATGTGGCAATTCCCTGCCGACTGCTGGAACAGCCTGGAGAGGTGGGGAGGGTGACCACTCTCTCTTCTCCCCTACCTTTCACAGCAGTGTCTTTTATTAAAAATTAAAAAGAAATAAGATGTGGATAAAAGCACAACTTTCAGCAAATATTTGGGATGATTCTGTGGAACTGTAACTATAACACAGTTGATATAGCTCTGGATGCCCTACTATTGCCCTTGATGCTCTGAATGTAGGATACCTGAGACCAAACACTTTGCCTGTTTTTCAGGAGCCACTCTGACTCAGGGAAAACTGCCAAACTAAAAGAAACTTTTGTTGTAATACAGACCTATCATTTCCTGGATTCCTTATGATTGTAGGATTATGAAGGTCCCTCTATCTTAAGGAAGATACGTAATGACAAGCCTTTCATATTTGTGACATTTTTTCCTCCATGTACACGTGAGACCATTTGTGGGGTTTTCCATTTTTGGGGCTTTTTTTGGTTTGTTTTTTACAATTCAGCTGAAAGCCCATCTGTGGTAATGATTCAGTTGAAAAAGATGTGCCACCTGACAGATGAGCCCATCACCCTAGAAGTTGGTTTTCCTGAACAGCCAGACTCCAAGATTGATTACGAGGGTTTCCATACCTTTTGTTTTTATATTTCTAGAGTTAGTTTTCTTCACGCTGAAATAGAGTTTTCATAAATGCCAGGCCTGAAAACTTGGTTCTGAGCTCTGACAGTCTTTCACACTGCTGCTTCTCCCTTTATCTCTTCCTGTGCTGTTATCCCCTGAAAGAGAGAGGCTGTTACAGGGCAGCAGCCCTTGGATGCCATCCAGCTCTACGAGGCAGCACAATTGGTTGGGAAGGTGTAGCATGGATAAAAAAATTGTGGTGTGAAGAACACATATCCAACTAGGTACAGCTGGGAAATGCTAGGATGGGTCTGCTTCTGTTCACTTTGATCAGGCATCTCTTTGTTAAACTGGGAGAAGGCAGAAATCCCTGTATTTCTGAACACAGCCTGCTTTGCGTGCCAAAGACTTTTTCCTTGCAAAGACAACTCCTGGCCTCTCCAACTCCCTGCTCTGCTCTCTAAGCTCTCATGAAGTAGGATGCAACATCTCCTCTGTGCTGTCTTCATGTCCTTGGTTCTTGTTTGTCCTCGGCCTGTATCAAGGCAATGGGAAGCTTTCGTTTCACTATTTAGTGGCTCCATTTTTAGGGGGCAAGTTGCTTGATTGCTGCTTGCTGGGCCCTGCTTTCAGTTTGTTTTAAGTTCAGCTCACTCTGTGGCCTGAGCTGGTGTGCTCCAGGCTGGGCTAAAGCTGAGTATTTTAGGAAAGCATCTGTTTTTTAGGAAAGTACCATTTCTGTGGACAAGGGAAGAGGAGGAAAAACCTACTATTTGAGAAGCTGTGACAGTCTTGGAGGGCAAGGCCTTGGCATCTGGAGGAATGACAGCTGCTTCTGGGGACCTGGCTTAAATCTGTTCAGTTTTGGCCAGCCTGTGAGCCTTAAGAGCGTGTGATTAGCAGAGCCCAGCTGATCCCTGGCAGGCAGTAGTTCCAGGCACAGAGACTGGGGTAAGCATGAGCACGATGTCTTCCTGCAGCACTGGCCCTGGCCAGCTGGCCACTGCACTCAGAAAGCAAAGCAGGGAGGTCGGCTGCTGCTGGGGGTGCCCCTACCCCTGGTATGCAGGCTCTCTGCCTTGGGAGAAAGCTCTGCATTTTGAACAGACAAGAGTCTCGCCTGCACATCTTCCCCTGCCCTCTCTCCCCCACAGCTTGCTTATTTATTCAGCTAAGCAGGTGTATTTAAAGTTTGGTTTGGGGATGCTGACACAAAATATCGACACTCCCTCTTCCAGCTCGCAGCTTACAGAGAACTGATTTGGTTTGGTTTGGGTTTTTTTGGTTTTCTTTTGTTTTTTTTTGAGAAGATAGGGAATCAAAACCCTCTTTTTAACAGTCCCATCAGTCATGCATCTTCACAGCATAACAGTAGCACAGCAAGCAGGAGTGCAATGATGGCACCTCTGGGCTCCTAGGGACTGCTGTAACTCTGGCAGTGGTGTGAATCAGGTGCAATCGCTTTGTCAAGGTAGTAAATGTTTTAGTTCTCCCAGATATCTAGGTGGCAGGATGGTGTGATAGAGAGATACATCAGTGTAATCATTAAGATGGTAATGTCTCCTTCATGCTCATCCTTCTCAGTCACTCCAGTGTCCTGAATGCATAGGGGGCATGGAGGATAACGAGGGAAACTTTCATCAGTAGCTGTCAAATGCAGAAATAAATAACTTCAAGCAATATAATGCCACTCAATTTGTATCTGCTTGTGCTGGCCATACCTTGTGTTTACATGGTGCCCCAGGAAACTATTTTTAAATGTTAAAATTTAAATGAACACATGGTCCTGCAGGCTAAATCTGTTGCCAGTGATAACATTTCCACTGTAGTTTGTTTTATAGCACCTCAAGAAAAGCAGCTGATTGGAGTGATATATTTTCATTCCCAAGGGAATAAATAGCCTTAGAGCCTTTGTGAACTCTAGAGGAAAAGCAACCACGGTGCTGGGCAGGCAGTATCTGCAGTCACAGAAACAACTGATAAAAACTTTCTCTTCTTATCACTTTCCAGATAGGCTTTTACTATAGGATGCAGACATGAAAGAGTCTCTAGGGTCCTTCTGCCCTACATGGGAACACTAGCATCAATCCTGGCAGAGCTTAAGAAATTGGTTATCTTAGTTACTGTGTAAGGCTCAGTTGACTGATGAGGTTGTAGGGAGGCATAAGGGCACAGGAATGGCTGGGTGAGAAGAGCCTGGGACATGGAAGGGGTAATATGTGGAGTGACTTACACCCATGACATGAAGGGGCACCAAGCACCCCTGCATTTCATTTCAGCCAAGTGAGTGTGAAACAAATTGTTACCCTATGCACATCTGGGCATAACTTCTACTTCTGGGCCATAGGTTGTGACTCTGGTGACCCCACATCTCTCCATGATATATGGTTGGGTTGGGCATGGATGTCCAGGCCCCAAGGTGATTTGGAGGCAGCAGTCTTAATGACCCTTGCAACTCTTTCTCCATCCAGACTGGGGTTTGGGTCTCCCTGTGGTAGCCTAGTCACACTGGCCACTATGGCATGAAGACCCACCCAAGAGAGGACCAGACTTCAGCTACTCATCTGCCACACAACTCATAAGGCTCAGACTGCACCCTACAATAAGTAAAAGGACATTTGGGAGAGTGGTGAAAAAGGCCCACAAAAAGGACCAGCATGATGTGTTTGTGACGTACGTAGAGCATGGGAATTTTCTGCAAATACTGACTTGTATTCTTGGAGGAGCAGGCTTATGTGCGTCAATCATTCCATATTACGTCTCTATTCCATCACAATCAAACTCATAACCTGCTTGCCCTTCTGTCTTCCCAGATACACCTCCTTTCTGGCTATGGTATGTTTATTTTCCTCAGTAGTCCACTTTGTGGGTTCAAACTAGAAATGGTGGCAGCAAAAGGAAGCAGTAAGCTTCTGCTGAAATGACCCTTCTGTCTCTCTCCAGTGTCCTTTATCCACTCTGCACCCATAGCCAGCAGATGCAGGCCTGTGCCAAGACAGGCTGGGTGATCATAAAGGATATCTGGCAGTAGCAGTCCAGAGGTGCTTCAGATCTTCATCATTTACCAACTCCTTGAGTGGCTTCCCACATACGTTGCACTGCAGTGATGACAAAATTAGACCACTGATACAGTCAGATTACTTTCCCGTGTGACATACAGATGAGAAGTTGGTTTAACATCAGCTGAGAAAGCTCCTAAGGGCCAGTGAGTAAGTAGACACCACCAGTGACTAAGACTTTCCTGAAAGGTGCGGTCAGACTGGTGGTGGAGCAGCACTGCACGGCTCTGGAACTGACAGCTGGGACCAGCAGTGTCAGCCACGGGTGATGGATCCAGCCCCAGCACAGCTTTTCAATGTGCTTGCATTGCACACTGGCAAAGCGTGTGCTGCATGTGGGTTTGCACATCTCTTTGCCATTTCTTTTTTTTTATTATTATTATTTTATTA
>JANHFX010004772.1:15894-33494 GCA_027560015.1 Chloroceryle amazona | reverse complement strand
TTATTTTTTTTTTATTATTTTTTTTGGTGTGTGGTGGTCAATTTTTCATGAGGCATATGTCTAATTCACAATTAACCACTTGCCTAAACTGCAAAGCTATTACTTCAACAGATCAACATGGTCCTTGCTAATTTTGATGCTAGAATATAGCATCAGATGTTGATTTTTCTCCAACTGGTCTCTGGAGGTAAAAAGGTTTTTGCACTTTTGAACTCTTCAGTGTTCAAAACCCACACAGAGCAGAGAGGCCCCGTCAGAGGCCTCCTGTATTTCATGGCACTCTAGTGACAGTGGTGGTCTGAGGACAGGCACTTCTTTGAGAAGGAGTGACATCACAGAGGTAGGCTTCTCAATAGCAGGAGCATGTGTATGGTGATGCAGGATCAGGGCTTGGACCTTTGGGTACTTCCATTCCTTCCCAAAGACTTTCAACCCTCTGTGGAAGATCTGCCTTGTGGCAGGTGGGATTCTGTGCAAGCACGAAAGGCCCGGGTGGTCTCTTTCCTCCTAGCATGCAGGATCAGGGCTTGGACCTTTGGGTACTTCCCTTCCTTCCCAAAGACTTTCAACCCTCTGTGGAAGATCTGCCTTGTGGCAGGTGGGATTCTGTGCAAGCACGAATGGCCCGGGTGGTCTCTTTCCTCCTAGCATCTCTCTATTCCTAGGTGAGATGCATTGTTCCTTTGCAGATATTTACATCTCCAGTTTATGAAAAGGAAGATTTGAAGTGGATTTCTGGGTCTGAATTGCTGAAAAATTTATTTAGGAGCAGATGAGGACTTTTTGTATCTCCTTTCCCTGCCTTTTCCTACTAGCAAATTGTTCTTCATGCTTCTAATAAGGGCAATATCCCACCTATCTGCCCTTGTTTTCAGCCTGGACATTTGTTCATCCTCTTCTTACGGGCAGACACAGCCTCTGGCTAGGGAGAAACTGCTCTTTCTCTATCCCCACTGAAATTCTTCTTCACCTCTCAGAATACCAAATACATCTGATAGCTCAGACTTGCAGGTTTGATTGCAAGGTGCTGATCAAGCATTTTGTCCTCAGGCAAGGGAAAAGGCCCTGCATGACAAAATACCTCAATTATTCTGTGGATTTTCCCCACATCACTCTGACCACCAGATGAGGCATCCTCCCTGCAGTGGTCAGGAGAGCATGGCAAGCCATTGCTAGGGCTTTTCAGGCAATGCATTTGCTCTCTGTAGCCCCTCTCTCCCCTCTCTTTTATGAAGATCTGATCTCTTGCTGCATTTTCCTAACTCCAAAAATAGGTGTCTTTGTCTGATTATGCTTAATGCTTCTGGGTGCATAATTGCAGGAGACAGGTGAGAGTGCACTGTTCTGCTTCCTCATCTCTTGTATCCAGCACTTTGTTAATGACAGCTGATTGTCCTGTCACTGTTTTGCTTGCATGCATGATTCACTGTAACATAGCAAATGGACCAACGTTTTCATGCTTTTTTTGAGCTTTCTTGTGTTAACCAAGGAGACATGACAGTGGCTGGCTGGGCTGCCTGAGGTAGACATGGCAGTAGAAGCAGCATGTCCTGAAGGCTCCCTTTCCTCTTCACCTTATTTCTTAGAGGAGGACTTCAGTTCCCCAAAACCTTAGATAAAAACATTCTGGGGAAGCTTTCCCAGTCTCTAAGACATGGATACTGTCAGGGACAGGGAAGAGACCTCTCCTCTCACCCAGCTTGGCTGCTTCTTGCATTCATCTTCTGAAAAAAAAATTAGCATGGGTGTCATTGTGGTGTTGTCTCCCACTTCCCATTTCACTTTGCTCTGCGTGGGCAGATGTCACTTTTCTTCTTTCTAAGGTGGCTTCAGCTGGTGCTGTGGCTCTCGGTTTATGCCTGAGACCCTAAATGTTTCCCCTTGCTAAGCCTAATGACTTTTGCCTGATGTAAATTCAATCCCCAGCAGTGCTGCACCTGGCTGGGAAACTACATCTTACAGCCAGACTTTGCTTTACTGCCTCTGCCCTTCACAGAGACAAGTATTAAAAGTCAGAGCCTTTGACTGAATCCTGCCAGAAATGATGTCTGTTTCCCTCTGCTTGCCCAAGCCCATTTGTGCTAGTGACTCCGTGGAGACCTGGTGCAGCAGAGGGGCTGTGCAGAGGCCAGACATGCTCACCTGCCTCCAGCCAAGCATCTCTGCCTCCAGCCAGGCAAAACCATTGCTGCTGCAGGAGGTTTCAGCTCAGCTGCCCATCCGAGGGGCTCGGGAGCAGGTTTTCTCTAAATAGTCAGCAAGGAGAAGCTTCCCAGGGGAAGGCATCCTAGTTGTTGCAGGTTGGGCTGAGGGAGGAGCCATCCTTGTGCAGCAGCAGAGCTGAAAACCAGCTGAGCTGAGGTGCAAGCAAAGGCAAGGGAAGGGGCTGCGAGAGGGTAGGAGAGCACTAGGGAGAAAGGATGCTGCTGGCTGTCTTTCAGGCTGAGAGCCTGGGTGGAGGTCTATCATTTATCACTAGTCTTTAAGATCCTGCTCCAAACTACCTGCTTTCCCTCCTTTGGGAAGTCAAGGTCACTTCATAATTCACAGGTTTTGGCCTTTATAAGATTTATTTTTCTACCAAAGTCTTGTAGGAAGGGGAAATCTAGGACAGGTGGGTAGCTTTAGGAAGCACCAACCTCTTGATCTGAGAACAAGTTCTCTTTATCTCCTGTTCTAAATCTCTGTAACGTCTCCAGTGACCTCTGACAGATCCCCAGGAAGCAAAATAAACACTGGGTTTGGTCTGGTTTATTCTGCGGTACAACTACTTGCAAAATCAATGGTGGGTTGTTTTTCTTCTCCTTTGCTGAAGCCAGAAATAGGTCAAGCAGCAAACCAGCGTTTCTGAGGCAGCCACAAGTGACTGGTGTATGCAGGTATGTTTCAGAGATGGCCTCTCTCTGGGGGTTAATGTTCTTCTACCTAAAATCCCCGCAGCTTCCCTCTGCTAGAAGAAGGAAGTAAATTGTTTGCAGCAGAGAAACAAAACCACTTAGATTTCCTTGAACAAAGAGGGCAGGTTTTCAATAGAAAATGTATCTACTACATCCTCCTATGAGCACTGTGTCCATGACACCTGGCTTTTCTTTTTCATGTCTGACATCTGTGCTTGGGAGCCTCAGCCCTTCACTGAAGACCCCCTCTCTTTAGCATTGTACCTCACCTGGGGTTAGGCTGTGTAAGGCAGAAAACCCTCTTAATGGAAGTCAGGGAAAGAGTCTTGCATTGTATGAAGCTATTTCAGATCACATATGGAGTTGTCAGGTCTAGTCCAAGTCACACAAGTTAATTTGGTCACAGCAAGACAGCAATATTCACAATATTTTAGGTCCACTCTTGTTTTCCCTTGGAAAATCCCAGCCCTAGTGATTGACTTTATTTTCTGCAGATCTGTCAAATCTTTGCTTGTCTAGTTTGAATCTTTGGCAGCATTTTCAGTGACAAACAACTGCAACAAACTGCTTCAAGGGCTTTCACAAGAAATCACTACATTGGGAAAAATAGGGGTCTTTGTTTTCTCTGTGTGCCGTGTCACACCCCCCTGCCCCGAGTGTGAAATCAACCCTTCAGAGCACACACAGCCAGGGTGCCAAGGTGACAGCCCACAGATTCGTTTACTATTACTCTTAATTGTTAGGGCAGTAGAGGAACAGTAACTGGACACGTGTGCTGTTCTATTTCCTATCTATACCGTGGGGTTTAGTACCAAACTAGCTTGCTTGAAAGGCTAAGTTCTTGGAGCTGAAACCTGGGAGACACCAGGCAGCTGCCACTGATGTGCATGGACTGAGGACTGCTGAAATGTGCCTCTCCCTGCTTCCTATGAGCGATGAAGCCAAATAGCAGAAGTAATTTGTGGGCTTTCTCCAGCCAAGGTCATAGGAGCAAACAAATGAAAATGAGAAACCTGCTTTATCACAGCATCTGAAGGGGAGCTGCTCACAGAGGAAAGCAAAGAAAGGCAGAGATGGGAAATGACCTTCCAGAGTTTTCACCCTAGCGACACGTGGCTCTGTGTCACTGGGAACTATTCAGCAGCACAGCCACGCTGACAAGCCCAGCAGAGAGACACCTTTCCTTGCCAGCTTCCTCACCAGTTCTTCAGAAGAGATCAGAACAGCCCCGCTCAGATAACACCTATTGTGCTCACATTCTGTTTTCTCTCCTTCTACCCTAAAGGTCTCTTTCAACATCTCATGTGTTAGCTGCTGCAGCCTCTTTCCCTCTTGCACCCTAGTATGCACAGATTTTCCCTTCAAGGCAGAGAGTACACAGTGAAGTTGAGCTTTCTCCACCATAACCTTGTAATTTCTCCTCTCTTTGAATTCCTGCATGACCAAGGTGGTCACCCTTCTTCTCAACTTCAAGATCTTTCAAGAGCCTACTTATCTTTCTTTAGGGATTTTGCTCCAGCATTGGCTCTCTATTCCTACACAGTACCTGACCTTATTTTTTTAGTATTTTTTCCCCTTCCCATTGTACCTGTTATACTACTCTGTCTTCTAAATAATTTGGTAGCAGTCTCTTGCAAACTACCATCTAGAAGTGACCTTGGCCTTCCTCAGATAGGGCAGCTGATTGCATCTTTAACACTTCCAGGGATTTGGAGTCAGTCCAGCATTAAAGTAGGAGTCAGTCTTGATAAAATGAAAGTGAACTTGCATTTCTGCAAGCTGGACTAACATACGGACTCATGGAATTTTGTTTACTTCCAAACCATGGAAAAAATACTTGGTCTACTTGGTTGCAGAAAGCACTGGAAGCCTCAGGATGGAGCATCTTCAGAACTAGTTTGATTTACACACAGCTCTGACATTTATTCAGCTTCAATTGCCTGTGATGTTTTTGGAATTCTGATCAAATTCAACACCAGAGAGAAGCTCGTTTCTTAGCACCATTCATGTCTGCAGGGGCAGTGTAACATCCCTTTTTCTGGAACAGACTTTGTATACTTTATACAAAGGAAAGAGCTTCTACCTGCTTTTGTTAATGACGGTTATTAAGGCAGGCACGAGGAACAGGCAGCCAAGACTGAGATCCCATTGTGATGCCCAGTGTACAAACACAGACTGTTACACTGTCCCTGCTTTCTACTGCACTCTAATTGCAGCCTGTCACAGTCAACATACTATTCTTTCCATAATGGAAACCAGACATACAGTGTGTTATACACGGCTAAAAGATACTGGGAGAGCTGGAGAAAAAAGCTCCTGACTTCTCATTTCTGATGCATTTTTGTTGGTATGTATAATTTATCTATTCAATAAAAGGTAGTTATTGCCATATTGACCCACAGCATTTTAATAAAGAGTAACTGTGGACTGACAACCTTCTTCAATCTCCTACTTAAAAACTAACAGCTGTTAGGATATAATGAGTAATATTCTGTGAACACGGGTTTGTTGGGTTTTTTTTTAAATGAGAGGTTGTTTTGGATTTTTTTTAAATAAATGGGTTCATTGATGCCATTTTTCCTACCTCTACTATGTGTATTTTGGAGGCACAGCCCAGCACTTCGACAGAACAAGGCTTTAGTACATGAGGGGACAACCACAAAGCAGCAGGCTGCCACAGTTTGATGGGTTACCACCCAGGTGAGAAGAGGCTGCGTGTACCTCCTTAGCCCATGCCAGCGGGGAGGGAAAGCCCCTTTGCTTAAACAGCTGTTAGAATTTGATGATAAAAGTGCTTGCCCTGCCTAGCTTCGGTGTCTTGGTGGTGTGTGATCTCCTGCTTCGCTGTTCTCTGCCCTCTGCTGATCACCAGTGTGCTCAGAGCCTGGCTCCTCAGTTGAGGACTGTTAAAGATAACACTGCTAAGAAAGCCTGGGAAGGTGTGCAGGGAGGGGTAAGAAACACAAGGTGTTTTTTTGTCCCTGGGCTTTCCCATGGAAACTCCTATATGAAGGGTTTTACTCGTGTTTGTTGCTCATTTGATATTTGTATCAGTGCTGTGGTTTGCCCTTTATATCCTGGTATTCTGGGGGCAAGTAACAAAGGATGCTGTTTATTTCTGAGCCTCAAGTCTAAGGAAAGAGTCTGATGAGAGAGCTGTGATTGCACTGGAGTGGTTGGGGATAGAGGGAAGGGTATGGGTAAATATTATCAAGGAGAGTATAGATGAGCATGGGAATGCCACCTTAAATGCCAAGATTTTGTGTGAGGTTGTAATTTGTTTGTTAACTAAATTAAGTGACTCTGAAGCACAACTACTTGGACAAAATCAGATCAGCCAAGAAGTCTTCCTGTAACAGCAGCTTTCAGCAAAAACAAAACAACAAAACACCCTGGGAGACCTGGACCTGATGTTCATCTTTCCTGCAGCATCTGCAGCGCCAGGGGACCTGCTTGTAACTTGATGCACCAAAGAGATTTGTGGTACAGCTCCCTTTCTCAGCCTGTGCTGTGAGGCAAAGCAGGTCAGCTATCAACTCGCTCTTCCCTTGGGACTTCATCCCTCTGAAGTCAAGGGGAGTCTTTGCATCACTACCAGCTTCACAGACTTCGGAGCAGACTCTGAAGCTTGTCTTCAGCCAGATGAACCCTGTTCGAGTTCTAAAGCATAATATTTCTTATTGGTTTCTTGTTTCCCGAGGCTGTGAACAGCCTTATGTGAAAGATAGGGCTCGAGGACTTGAGTCTTAAGTCTACTCCCTGAAGTGCACAGGGCTGAGAACAGAGGGGGAGCTGCAGAAATAGCAGCGACTGCTCCAGAGTTACCTGCCTACCCCAGCCCTGTGGGGAGCTGGAAAATGAGGTCCTGTGATGCCTCTGACCTGAGTCAGTGCTAAGTGGCTTCAGTAGCAGCAGGAGGAGCTTATCATCATCATCTCCTTGGCTGTCAACCAGCAAAAAAGGAGAGGGCGAGGTGGCAGCATTGTTGGGCTGCATGGGCAAAATGTGGAAGGCAGGGTGAGGGTACATGAGCAGTGCTCTGCTCCAGCCCCACAAAACCCCATGCACTACACTGGCTCCAGATGAGCATTTCCTCCTTCCCCTCGTGGCTGGGGCAATGACGTTTGCTTTTCGCCTGCACCTGAGCTGGCTTTTAATTCATGTCTCACTGAGGAGAAAAAAAGGAAGCTGAGGTATCACTTCTTAGTGCTGGCTGCTGCTGCTGCTTTTTGTGAAATTGTTTTTAAGGTGGTCATCATTTTTATACATCCAGCTAAGCGATACTAAAAGGAAAACAGTATTTAACACAAGGCACAACCTCTGCAGAAAACAGAGACCGTGCGAGGCAAAAGAGAGACACAAGGGTCGTTCTAGATCAACATCTTTCTGCTCTGGCCCGAGTATCGGTCAAGAAGGGCAGGCTGGTCTCTGTCAAGTGAAGTCAAACTAATTGAGAAGGATACGTCAATGTGATCATGTAGTCAGAATGATTTCATCTTTTTGGATAGGTGGTGTGAAATGGGAGCCGATGAGCACGCAGCTCGCACAACTACACAGCATTCAGCATACAAGCTGAGGGTTTAGGTGTAATCCTTCTTACGCTGAGGCAAAGAAAGATGATTGCTCTGGGTGGCCTTTAATGGGAATGGCAGAGCTGTTAGGAAGCTAATAGTCATTGCTGTAAGTCACTTCTGATTCAGCTTTACTTGGAAGGAATGATGGAGAACAGCCTCTCTGAGGAAAGCTTGGGGGTTAGAAAGAGCCACTAAGGGAGTCTGAAGTCACTCGCTCCAGCAGGGCCAGATTGTTGCTCCAGGCAGATTTCAGTAAGAAAGGTGTTGCAGAGGAAGCCCCTGGCCAAGGCTGATGGGGCTGCTCCTTAGCATGCATAACCACCGTGGACATGCTGAAGACCTTGCTTGGTGGCAGCCACTTCTGTGCAGTGGCTTCAGGGGGCCATCCGCATAGAAGAGTTACACAGGGAGAAAGCAGAACTGAATATATGCATAAAAATATGCATAATTCAGAACTGAATACAGGCATACGCTGCAATGCAGCTGTACCCAAGCACAGCACGAGCTGAAGCGAGCAGTAATTGTGCCCTCCACAGCTGCCCAGGCACTCAGACCAGAGTGTTGGCTGCATCTCTTGGCCACTTTGGGGCTGCTGCTCCCCTTCAGTGAGATGCACATGTCCAGTGGGCATGTGGGCAGCAAGGCAGGCCCACCCTGGGGGTGGCTTTCAGAACCTGGTTCTGCTCTGGAAGATGCCCCATGAGCTCTGTACTCATCCTGACTAAGGCAAGGGGAGAGCAGCCACACTAACCTCCAGTCCAGCTGCCTGAAACCCTCCAGTCTTGTTTTCATCAGAGGGCTGTGTTTCCATTGCTGCTTAGGCGAGCCAGCTCAGCTTCCCTGGGAGGAGACCAGGAAGCTTGGCCAGCTCCTGGCCCCTGAGCTTCACAACAACCTCACACCAGCTTTTGGTGGCACCGAGATCTTACTCCACCCTGCAGCTTCTCCTTTTTTCACCTCACTCCAATGCCTGCTCTCCACGTCCTGACGTCAGACAGATTAAGACATGTTCAGTGTATTTAATGCTTTCCTTGTAGCTTAGTCGGTGAGTGTATTTACCTCTGGTGAGTGTATTTGCCTCTGTGTATTGGTATCAGTGATTGGTCTGTTCTGGAAATGGCTACTGTGTGTGCTGTCAGATGTAAAATACAAGAGCCACTGACCAAAAAAGCTTGATGGGAAGAAAAGGGATAGTTCTTAATTTAATTCAGAGAGGTCATTTTGCCCTTGCTCTGATTCACCCCTTTTGTGCTTTACAGTTGCTGTAACATTTGCTATTTTACATACATGTGAAAGTACAAGACTTTGGTGTGGTTCACATGGGAAGATTACTCCATCACACAAAAACTCTGCCATGCACTGAAAACCTTTGCGTAAATCTGCTTTGGGCGAGCATCTCTGCATGAAACCGGTTTCTGAGGAACAAGTCCCTTCTGTCCCTGCCACTACCAGGCTGCCAGGAGAGGGCAGGCGCAGGCAGCTGCCTGCAGCCCATGGGAGAATGAGAAACCCTGCATACACAGGTAAGAAACGTAAATCTACAAAGCCCATAAAAGCAGAGAAGTGTAATATCAAATGACCTCGCAGCACATCTAACGCCTGCTCATGGAGATTACAGAAGCAGAAAAATAATGCAAATGTGCCGTGTTTCCAGGTGTGGACATGAGCTAGCAACTGTTAGTTCAACCAAATACCTGCCATGCTTAGGGATTGTTAAAACAATGAATCCAGCATCACCGTTTGAGCCTCTTTTGTGCTTGTTTTTGAGTTATACTTTTTTTGCTTGCTCCTGGAGCCAACCTGCAGTGTGAGCAGGCATCCAAAGAAGGCTGATGAAGAAAATCGGGTGAAGGGTTGTGGGGTTTTCTCTGACTTCTCAGATGAACATGGGCAGGTGAGCTGGTACTCCTTGCTGGTGGCTGAGCAGCTGAGTAGACTGTGGGGGTCGGGATCTGCAGCCCTGCTATCACTTTCTAAAGCTTCCTAAAACCAGCAGTGGTGTCCTTTGTGCTTCCTCTTGTCAAGCTGCAGCGTGCCAGGCAGTCTGCTGTGGCAGAGGGGAGACCTGGCAAAGGGCTTGTGAGTCCTTCATGTACCTGCTAGAGTTAAGGCTGTGTGGAACAGGAGGCTTGGGCAGCCCAGTGGGAGTTTTAAGTCCTCTTTCAGATTTTCTGTATCTGGACTTGAGCCATGTTCTTCTTAGGCTGGTGTTTGACCCCCCTGACTGTGTTTTCAGAGTTGCAGATGAACACATACCTATTTGTGTGCTGGCACACACACACAGGCACTTTGAACGTTCAGGCCACAGATGCCAGGCTGGAGCTTGCTCCTGCAGATTCCTTTAGCATGCCACAGAAAGCAGCAAATCTTTGGTGGCTCTCTGCATACTCCCCTAAGCCAAGGGTAGCAGGGGTCTGTTGATTTCAGCAGATACTTACATTCAGGGAAAGATGGTTTCTGCCAAAACTCATCAGCAAATCTGAAACTAATAAAGCACATCCTCCAGAACCAGTGTTTTCTGTTACTTCTGACATTCCATAGTTCAGTGGCTTCTAAGTATAGACAATATGCTGCTACAGGGTCTTCTGCTTCACAGAGAGTAGTTGCTGATAAGGCTTCAGTGATTCCCCTTATATGCCTAGGGATTAAATTGGAATTAGAGCTACAGATAAGCTTGATTAATAAAGTGGGTCCCTTTGTGGGCTTCAGGACAACATCAGTCACCTGGGAGCCTCTGGGTGTGAGGCCCTGCTGCACCTGCTTTCAGGATGAGTGTGCCTCTAGCTCCTGGCAGAGCTTCCAGTGGGGTCAAAGTGACCTCAGAAATGAAGTGACACGTTGCTGCTCCTTTGCAATCAAGTCTTGCGCGCTCTGCTGCAGCCTAAGGTGAGCTTGCTGTATGATGAAAGAGGTGCATTGCCATTAGTTGAGTGCTTTGCCTCAAAGAAGTATGATCCACCAGTCATCTGGAGTTAGTGTGTCAGGACGGGTGCCATGTTATGTGACTGCAGGGTGTCCGGGTGGCAGAGCAGAGCAAGCTCTCCTGTATCTTCCTGCCAAGAACACCACAGGAGCAGTGTTAAATGCAGAGACGTATCACAGGAGATTGGGCTCCACACTAGGAGAAGATAATCTCCCCTCTCATGGGAATTTGAAGACCTAAGAGTAAAGGATACAGTCTGCTCTGAAGGACACCCTGATGTAGATTATTGACCACAGGGCAAGGAAAAAGGGTTGGAGAGGTCCCCATGGCTGTGGGACCCTGGCTGCAGGGTGTACTGAATTGTTCCACTACCCTGTGGGTGTGTACCTGTATTCACCCCGCAGTGTGACTTTCTGCTAATGCAAGTACAAATCTAAACAAGTCATCGTATGTCCTGGTGAGGTGCAGAAGGTGGGAAGCACGAGAAATTACATGTTTTGTAGGTTTTTAGGAGCAACTTTGGAAACTGAGGAGCAAGAGAGCAGGAGTGAAGTGCATTTCTACTTAAAAATTATTAATACTAAGACACCATTCCAGTCCTTTGTGATAGAAAAAAACCTATTTAGCTTATATCACAAATAAATGGAAGATCATGGATGATTAGAATTATAATTAAAGCATGGAAATGACACTGGCATTACAGAAATCTCTGCAGACTATTTGAACAGTCAATCATTTCTTCCTAATACTGGTATTTACAGTAACACAATGGGAATGCAAGGCATTTCACTGCAGGCAGCCTGGTGGTTTAAAATACACTTCCAGCATTAACAGCCCAAAAGAATAGGTATGGTCTGTGTTCAAAACCTGGGTAACACTACAGTTCAATTTCCAGATGCCAGGCTTTAGGATAATAAGCAGACGCAATGAAAATGAGGGAGAAGGTTGAACAAGGGCTTTAAAAAGGATTTGCTACGGAGAGTTTAAAGTAGGATGATTTTGATTATGTTAACTGTACCAGAGAAAATGAAGCTGGGGCTATTCATAATTATAAATGAAAAAGAAGTTAAAGATAAGGTGATAGAATATTATTAGCAACTGCAGGCAAAGCTTTCCTATTTGTGGTCATTATTAGTTGCCTTCTTTGGATCTAACTAAAATGAAAGATAAGATACAGCTCTGTTTTAGGGCACAGCAGGAAAGAAAAACCAGAGATTTTCCTCTGCTCTCAAGGGCTGAACTCCCTTCTAACTGGATGATTCATTTGTTTTGCTAAAAATGAGGCTTCAGAATTGGGCTACAAATGTGTTAGTAGCCCTCAGAAACTTTAAAAGGCACTAGAAAAGAAGTGTGAGCAGATAACTAGGTGCTCCATTTTCATTTTCTCTTTTAAGGATAAACAGGGGATGCTCAAAGATAGGAGAACAAGGAAGAGTCAAACTAATCAAAGAAATGCTCAGCATTAATTTGCAGAAATCCTTGCCACAAAGTACCACTTTATCAAAGAGGATGGTGCGGTGCAGGAGAGAGTGTAAGTGAAGTTCTTAGTCCTTGCTGTTGAGTTGTCCCAGCCCTGTGACGTATCTGCCTCTTCTCTAATATATTTAACAGTAGCCTTTCCTCTTTGGTATTTTTCTGGGAAAAACCTGTTACCTTTTCTTTTTATGTTTTTTTGGTTGGTTGTTTTTTGTTGGTTTTGTGGTTTTTTTTCCAAGCAGTTGCTACTGCTCACTTAAAATTTTGGGTTGTTAACCTGGTCTGGGATGAGAATTCCCATACTCCAGTTACCTGATTGAAAAAAAGAAACAAAAAAGCAACAAACCAAACCCATGCCACCCAACAGATTAAATCTGTAGATCTTTCCATCTGCTTTTCATTCACAGTTCTAGGTCCAGCTGATAGTGAGGCTGAGCTAGCAAAGCTTCATTGTTTGTTTGGAAAAAATCATGTCTTTGCTATTCCCATCTGCTGGGGCTCTTCCCACTTTACAAGCAGGTCTCTGTGAGACCCTCAGCACACAGCCGAGTACTTCCAATGAAGAGCAGAGATTTGAAACCAGCAGCCTCTTCTCAAAAAGTACCAGTGCCCATGAGGGTGATTCGGACAGTACTGGCAGATGTGGAGCAATGCCAGGATCAGCCCACCTCGCTGATTGCAGGAATAAATTCACTACACTACCTATTATCCCTCCCTCATTAGCCAGGCATAGAGTGAAGGAGCTGCTTTGCGTTGAGCCCTATCCAACGCTGTCACCATGTCTGTGATACCCCATTCAGAGCAACCATGAATACTTTGCTGACACTACAGGAAGGCTAAACTTCTTGGGTTTGGGTGCATCAAACACTGCTTTGGGCAGGTCATGGGGCCAGCTGCTGAGCTCCATTATACCAGCAGAACATTGATTCTGGCTGAGCAACTCCAAACCAGAATGGCAGGAACGGACCAGAAACTGGTGATGTTATGGCCGTACTTCCAGGCATGTCTACCAGAAAACATAAACAAGCCCACAGCTACCAGGTCCCTTGCCTTGCATGCCAAATTTTCAGAAAAATACTAGGCATACAGAAGACATGGGCAAGGGTTCTTAACCTTAAGGATGCTGGTACCTCCTATAAATGTTTTGCTTGTGCCTTCGGAAGGCAAACTAAAACTTCATCACAGAATCCAGCTGGTTTTAATGCCCTTGAAATCTTTTAGGTGGCAGTAGAAAAAAAATAGGTACACTGCTGTACACGGAAACTGGGAAGACAACATGAAAGTGCTGCTAGGAAACTGTTGTTCTCTGTAGAATAGCACTGAAAGAAAATATAGGCAGGAGGAATCTTCAATTAAGATAGTATAAGGAAGCAAATATTTGAGGAACCAGTAAATCAACCAGATAAGGGTAGAATAAATGTAATTCAAAGACCAATTTCTTGTTGTAGTATGTTACAAACATCAGAGCACAGGGCTGCATTTGATGATGGACTATATAGTACAAAGTTGGAAAAGAGGCAGCAGCTCTCTGTAAAGCTCAATGAAAGATAAATAAATCACAAAGGTTATTGTATTGTACTGTCAGTGAGGTTTTTAATAAGTAGGTACAATTATTTTAGGCATGAAGAAAATATAAGAAATCTCTGCCCCCAAGGGCTGTTATTTTCTCAACAAATGTGCTGGTAGAGAAAGTCAAGCAGAGACATAAATATAATAGGATGGGAAATTATGTACTGGGGAAAAGGAGTTTGTGACACTGTTAAAAGTACCCAGTACAGAGAAGCAGATCCCAGTGGAAGAACTTGACAGAAGCAAAAAAAAAATCTCCAATTTTTCCACATATCGGTGAAAACGGGATACAAGGCATAAAGCTAGGCATCAGTAATTTCATACAGCACACCAGATGTACAGAGCACTAGAAACAGGCTTAGGACGATCTCTGCAGTTGGTGAGTTGGTGGGTGCTGGGATGGCAGGTGTCAAGTCCCACTTCATGGGCCAGTTTAGAAAGCCTTTGCACTTTTTCTCTTAGCGGTGAGCATTTAATGCTCATCATACATTGAACCAGTGCTCTGTCCTGGGGTGAATAAAGGCTCCATCAGTTCAACTACAGGCCAAGTCTAATGACTCAAAAGTAGTTTTTCCCCAAGAAACGACACCTCAGATAAGGACTGGAGGATTGGAAGCATTAGGGAGCATCTTTATCAGCAATACAAGGGCCAATAGAGGGTTTAGTAGATTAGCAGAGGAAGAATAACCTGTGTTTCTCCATTAGGGAAAGTAAACACCAAGCAGTGGAGAAACATCTAAAGTAAAGAAAGATAAATGTGGCAGATTGAGCTTTCAGACTTAGATTGAAACGTTATCGGGGAGCAGGAGGATAAATTAAATGTACAACTTGAATTTTCAAACAGTCCTAGTGATTTAGGAACATGCCAGCTAAGTGCAGTCTAACGACATACAGCAGAGGGCAGTCCATGTATCTTATTTGCAGGATGCCCAGCAATTTTCGGTCTCGCATCAAGATGGGTCCTGGCCTACCAATGAGAACCTTAAATTCTCTTGGCTATTTCTGGTCTCCATGTCTGTAGATATTTCAGTTAGCTTTTAATTTGCTTTCTTAAAAAAACAAAACAAAACTGTGTATTGCATCTGGATGGAGATTTGCAGAGGGTTTTGGGTTTTTTTTAAGAAAAAAAAAGCTCTTGGGAGAGCAGCACTAAACCCTGTAGCAGCCCTGCGATGTCAGGTGTGGGTATGGGGGGGTATGACCACTACCCATGCATGGACCAACCGTGGCTCTTACTCTCTGTTTCAGGGCTGGTTTGTAGAGCCTGGCAGTGGCAGGCATTTAAGCATGCGAGCTGAGCATCCTTACAGTGTGAGGGAAAAAACCTTCCTCTGTCTACCCCTTAGAAAAGAAAATTGCTGTGGTTACTGTAGTAACCACGATCTCATCTGCCAGCAAACACCGACTCCTGAGCAGTCAGTACTGCAGTTGTGAAGTGTTGCACATGTAGCAGGGTAGCAAACAGGGCTTGGATAACATTCTCAAAGTCATCTAGGCTACCCCCTTTGCCCCAGGGCATGGCTGGCTTTACCTTCACCAGGCAGGTGCTTGTCTAACTCGGTTTTTAAAATCTCCAGTGCTGGGGAAGGGCATATTTTCCCTTGTCACAGCTGTTGCCCGTTCCATAGCCCGCAGCAGGAAATGGATGGCATTTCCATACAATTTTTATATTCACCAGTGTAATTGTAGCTCGCGTCTCTGGTTGTTTAATAGATTGCACTAATGACCAGCTATTTGGGTAGTGATCTTTGTCGTCGTCCTTTTAATGTTGTGGGAGTCGGAATACAATCATGTAATGCTGAGGAGGTGGTGAAGAGCAGAGCTGTCCTCTGACTCTCCATGGCTGGAGAGCACCTGAGCAGACTCACAATAAGCTTTTGTCTATCTAGTCTGTCAGGCTGGATTCCTTATTTATAGAATTAACTCTCCCAAGCTTAAAGTAGTTTCAAATTGTTCTTGTTTGTGACTCGGTGCCTTCATTTTGGCTTTCAAATTTGCTGTCACCACTAAATAATAAATCCAGGATAACACCAGGTTGTGAGAATATCTAAGTCTGGAGGAAGGAAGAAAGAAACGGCCACCTAAGTAACTGCTGACTAGAAGGTGTAACAAGTTTATCAGATGAGACAAGTCAGAGGCCATAATGTCTGAAGAAGAAAAGAGGATGGTTGTTTTAACCGAGGTGATACCCACAGCACGAGTGATTCACTCACCTGTTCAAACAGTTTAGCTTTCCATTACTGGCATGCTTTGTTTCCAGCTATGACATTCCCAGTTTTCAGGCGTAATAGTAAGCAAACCAGTAACAGCAGAAGGAATACCATTTCAGTGAAAGTGTTCCACTCCTGTGATAGGTTTTTTCTGGTTTATTTACCACTCTGAGCTTGTGCATCCTCTTTTCACACCCCACTCCTGACAGTAACTTGGTCCATTGCCCTGAGGAGTAGGTCAGATGTGGATGCTGCCCTATCGCACTCTGCAGCAGGATGGAGACAAGGAGATGATTTAGCTGCCTCACAATGCTTTTCTGTCTCATACTTTGCTCCATTCAAGTTGTTACAAATGCTTTTGCAGACTTTAAGCTTTTAATATATTAAGAAAGAGTCTGAAGGGTTTGGGTTTTTTTTAAATTTATATATTTCTTTGGCTCTTTTTGGTTGCCAATTTCCACTCTGGGTTTTTCCCCAGGTAAACTCTGTTGTGTTTACTCTGCTTTCATTTCCTGAAGGACAGGAAGCGATGTGTGAACTTTGCCATTTGGCCATAAGGCTCTTGTCTCTCCTGCCTCACATTCCTCTTCCTCCACGCTGCTCTTGTTTCTGGATAGAAATGAGATCAGTTTCAAGGCTTGGTATATTTTCTTGTGTAACCTCCATGATGAGTTTCAGGGTTTTAATGGTTGCATGGATGCCACTAAGAGCTCCTTTCCCAGCCCTCAGAAACTCTGTTGCTTCTCCTATCCTGCCTATTTCTCTACTCCTTATTGATTTTTTTTGCATCAGAAGCTAAGACGTAGAAATTTAATGATTGCTCAGTGAGGGTAACTGGGTTTCTTTGTGGACCCATCTCCATCCACCAAGCTGGATGCCTTTTGAGACCTGGGGCTTGCAGGGAGTACTCAGAATAGCCCACAGAGGCTGTAGGCACCATCAGAAAGCATCAAAATGAGATTCATACATGAAAATAACTGAAGCCATCATCCTTCACAGGAGGTCACCCCTAAACCTCTGCAACGGGACAGGCAGGAGGTAAGGCCCAGGTCTGGCACCACAGTCTGAAATTGGCAGCCTGGCCAAAGAAAGTTCAGAACCAGTAAAGGCATTTGACCACCAAGACCTTCAGCTCCTCACTGAGCCACTGCTCCCACCAGACAACCCAGCAGAGTAGTAGCCCAGCTTGGAAGGACAGTCCTCTTCCCAAGTGAAGGGGTAGCCACAGGAACTCAAGCATTCACCAGCTGGAGACTCCTGCCCATGTTGTTGTGGGACCTTTACAAAGAAAGATCCCCACCTACAGATCAGAATCCCTCAGTCATTTGCCTGAGCGATGGGACTGCCAGGCTTAATTTAATCTTTGACTGGCCAAGACTTGAGTGATCTGGTTGTTGCAATTCTCCAGAGACAAAAAAGCACCTTTATTCCCGCTTCCCACTGATTTGACTTTGATTAAAAAAACAGATTAGTTATCACCGAGGTAAAGCCATCAGCTGATGGGCATTTTCGGCTGGAGTGTTGTGTGTTTAAATGATAACAGGGCTATGTGAACACACAGCACCTTTTTGTTAAAGGTGCCTCCTATGTAATGAAGTGTTACATAAAAACTAAATCGTCCCCAGGTAGTTTTAGTCGGGATTATTTGGGTAAGACACAGAGCAACAGCTTATTAAAATGGAAGAAGCAAACAAAATCATAATGATGAAAGACATCCTTGATTCAAAGCGATATTGCTTGCCTTACAGCATTGACGTTTGTGTCAATGCCATATTAGGGGTAATCAAATTTCTCATTGTCTGCTGCAATGTAACCAACTCCTTGGCTATAAAAAGCCATTAATCATGTAGGTGCACTCTCTGTGTCTGTGATGGTGTCCTGGTTTGGGTGAAAACAGGACTAATTCTGTTCAGTGATTTTACTTTTCAGCTCAGTACTTCTAACTAACAGC
>JANHFX010004772.1:0-15794 GCA_027560015.1 Chloroceryle amazona | reverse complement strand
TTAGCAGCCTGTTCTCACAGACAGTGTCTGCTGCCAGCAGTGATAACAGCCCATGGTTAGAGTTACTACCAAGGATTAGGGTGCAGACCAAGGCCACTGCTGGACAGTGTGTACCACACAAGGGGGTGCAGAAAGTGAGAGACCGCACCTAGGAAGGAGCGGACAGGGCAGGTGACCCCCAACTGACCAACGAGGTATCCAGCCCATATACGGCATATTCAGTAGCAAGCAGAGGGATCAAGAGGGGTCTGTTGGGCTTTTACCCGGGCTCTTCTCCCCTCTTGGACTGCTTCCCCGAAACATCCAAGGAGGGCTCTGTCCAGTCTGCCTTCGATCCCGTGTTCCTGAGTCTGGTACCAGAATCCAGCTCCTGAACACAGCTCCCGTCTGCTGTGGGGCCCGGTCTGGGACCCCCCCAGTGCCTGCTCCACAGCATCAGTGGGGACGGTGATGGAATTACCATCAAGGGGTTGGGTTCGGTACTGGTTTTGCATAGATTTGTACATATTCTATTTTATTATTATTAATCATAATTCAAGCTGTTCTAGTTTCCTTTTCTAATGGCTGAGTCTCTCTCCCTTATCCGTTTTCTCTTCCCTTTGGGGAGGGAGGGGGGTTAACAGAGAGCGTCTGTTAGGTCTGAGGGGCTGCCCTGACCCTAAACCGCAACAGATGGTGGGAAGATAAATTAGGTGGCACTTTGCAGATCTGGTTGGGGAGAGGAGGGCTGGCATTGAGTATAGCAAGAGAAGGATAAGCAAAATCTACTGCTAGATCTCTTTCCTTGACATTTGCTCTGTGCCAAGCCAAAGAATGGCTCAGAGACTGTGATTTTATTAACTATCTCGCATCATTTGTATCACAGTTTTCATTTTAGATGAAAGTGTATTTCTATGCTTAAGGCCACACATAGCGGGGATTGAGTTCCTGTAACTGCAGATTGTACAGGCATTTTAACCAGCTTAAAACAGGAGTGACACTACTATATTTCACAGTTGTCTAGATCTTGATTGATAGAAACTACAATGCTATCAGTAGACTACGGAGACCTAAGACTACCACAGCTCTGCTGGTGACCTTTTGCATGATGTTAGGCAAGTCATTTCATTTTCTCTGCCTTGTTTCCCCAGTCTGAAATGCAGGTAACAGTACTCCCTGCATCCAGTACACACAGAGTTAATAATGCAATGTCAATGTCTGTGAGATAGATCCAAAGAGAGAACTTGTGGGAGTGGGTTTTTTTAAATACTTGGGTGTCTGAAGCCATGTGAGATGAGGCTGAGCAGCACAGGGTGGCTGCCAGCTGGCTGGATGTGGCATCTTGAGGCTCTGCACCCTGTCCCTGGATTTCCCTTCACAGCTCAAGGTATGCCCTTGGAAAAGCCACTCGCTGCACATGCACACAGCAGGCTGCTCTGTAAATGAATGTGCAGTTTTACTGCAGCTGGGATTATAGACATGGGAAACTTCACTCCAGGGACCTTCCTTCCCAGTAATCTCCCTCTTGATTTCTAGAGCCTGTTCTTCTTAGCTCAGTGACTCGCTTCCAAATAGTTTGCCTGTGCTTCAACCCCAGATGTGTGAATTACCTGAAGGGGCTGTATGTTTGAGGAGGTGAATTCAGCATTTAAATGGGTGGAGTTTACCTGAGCGATCTGTTTTCCCTTCAGAATCTTCAGTTACAAAGTTATGACAGTATTTCTTACCTTCTGACATGGTGCTCTCGATAACAAAAATGCCCAGTGCTGTTGCTGTATATGGTGCAACAGGACTCTGCTCTCTAAGACGGTCTGGAAATCTTTGGTTGTCCATAGCAACCTGAAGGCATTGAAATATCAGCTTGCACATACGTGGGGGGTTGAAATGCTGCTGTTACTGGAGGATGCTAGGAACAGCCTCTCTGCTTTGTCTCCGTGTTGCTGTTCTCCTCGTTGCTCCTGCCCACCCTACAGAGGCTGCTGCTTTTGGCAGCACAGCGGTTTTTACCCAGGCGGCCAGTCATCCTCCCTTGGAGGTGTGCATTGTGTGCAGCCAGAGAGAAACTGGTACTGAGGCAACACGTGCAGGTGCAGGGAAGTCCTAAGCAGTTAGACTCCATCCTGCAAAGACAGCAGTGCTGTGATGTCTACCACTACAGAGTGCATGACAGAGCTGGAGCCATCACGGAAGACTGCTGAGTTCACTAGTGGTGGATGCAGACTTGTAAAGGCATGCTTTCTTTTAGTTGAAAGTAGGAGAAAAAAAGACACCAGAGCCACTTTGTCTCACACTCTCAGGTCTCTTAGGCTGCAGCCTGGGCAAAACCCCTCTTCCCTGGGCCACAGCTAACAAGCGGGAGGCTGGGCAGCATCCCAGGCTGTAGCCACCTCACTGGCCCAAAGCAGTGGCTATGTGACAGGACTCAACATCGTGGGGTTCCCCCCTTGGCCGTGAATGTCTCAAATTAACACACTGGGTCACCCTAAGCCTGTTACTGACCTTGTTACTGGTTGTGCCCCTCATGTGCTTTGGAAGACCTGCATGCCAGGCAGCTAATGCGTGTTCTGTCCTGGTGCAGGGTGTTGTGACAGCCCTGAAAGGGTCACTGCCATGGGTGCTTCATCACTACTTGTCACCACCTCCCTCTTTCATACATCACTCTGTTGGGAGCCAGAGCCTGGACCAACGGCTCAGCTTCAGAGAGACACTTTTGCAATATTAGAGTCTGAAGACATTTTCAGTAGCTTCTGTACTTTTGGCAGCACCCAGTCCCTGCTGTAATGAGGCTTGGGTGTCCTCCAAAATGGCAGAAACTTCAAAAGCCCCAAGCCTAACCTTGGAGGAACGTAGGTGGGGCTGTGATCTCTAGCCAGTGTAGTCCTGGGAGTCCTTCAGCTCCAGTGACCAATTTACATAGTCAAGGCCTGACATGGCAAAAAAAAGAGACTTACAATCTGGTGGCTTCAGCCTTTTAATCCCTATTTCTACCAATGATCTTTTGCCTGTGAGTAGACTCTACTCATGCAACTAGTGCTCTTGGCTTCAGTGGAGTGTCTTTGGCCTGCCTGCATTTAATGTAAACTGAGATTACCTTTGGCATCTGAGGAATCCCAAAAAACTAAACCAGCAGAGCATGATCCAGGGCAACAGGCTTTATAGGCCCAGGAGGTCACACTGGAGTTTACATTTGCGGCTGGCAATTCCAGGGGGTTGCTAGCACAGGCACAGCAGATTAATTTCCTTTCTGACTGCAGAATAAACACTATGTGGGGGGTAAATATTAAAGGAGTTACTGTAACGGGGGTGGAAAGGGAGGAGGGCTCCTTTGTCAAATTCAAAGGATGTCTGTTTACCTGATGTCCCCAGACACTGCTTACTGGAGTGCTTTGGAAGTCAAGAGGTAAAGCTTTAAATAGGGACAAGCAACATGCACAGGAAGACAAGCGCTCTTCCAGGTTTTCAACTTTTGTGTAATTGTGGCCATTGTTGATTTTCATACCGTGATGGTTTAACAGTTCTGTGCCTGGGTTTGTGCAGCCCGATTCACATGGGAAATGCTTCTTGGAGCCTAATAAGCACTAAGGTGCACATCCTCCGTGCTGCCATGGCAACGGCAGGATGCGGGAGGGCTGGGAGGGATGTCTGCCAGGAGCTGCTGCACCTTGGCAAGAGAACTGCCCTTCCGATGTCCAAATTGGTTTAATTACCAGCTGTGGAAACTATTTGGTGTCCAGTGACTGAGTTCTTCAAATAAATGATACTTCCCCGAGCAGAATTAACCCTTTGGGTGCTGGCTTCAGCGCCCACCAAAGGGTGTGTGCTTGGTCACCCAGCACAGCTGTGTGTCGTAGGGGGAGGCAAGCCCAGGGGGACTGTGGTGCTGTGAACAGTCTGGCAGCATTCATGAAAAATTGTCATTCTTGATAGGGAAGCCTGGGGAAGCTTCACCGATGGTATTCTGGCATTTGATGCCAGATTGTGTTTCAGGTTTCTGTATTTACCCCACTTTCCCAGTCACTGTCAATGCCCATCCCTTTCACTGATGGCAGGGTGCATGCAGGGCAGTCTTCACCCCCTGCTGACCTCCCCTGTGCAGGACTGAGCAGCTCTGGGCTTGTGGCTGGAGAGTTGATAACAACAAATGTTGTCCCATGGAGAACTCTGACACTTTGACGCTTATTTTCCCCCAGGGGAGGGACAAAGACGGTCATTTTCCTTGCAGCCATGTCTGAAATGCTGAAGCCGTGTTTACCATCTGAGCCAGGCAGAGAAGTCCTTGCCTGAGCTGTGGCAGTGCTCATGGGAACCATGGCTTGGATGCCCCGTGTTCTCAATTCTCCTCCTTAGCTTACATTTCCAGCAGGGCAGCATCTCCTGTGCTGTGGCCTGGCCAGGGAAACCAAATGAGGCCCTGCTGCTGCTGAGTGGGGACAGTGGGATGGAAAATTAAATGGGAGAACATGGTTCGTGTAGGAGAACAGGGGCATGAAATAATTTAACTGTAGGTCCCATGAGGGACTCCGGTGACTTGGGTAGATACCTGTTAATGCCAAGCTGAACAAAACCAACTGTTTGGTTTTTTTTTTTATTCCATTTGACAAACTGAAGCTGTTTGATTAAATTCCCACGGACCTGAAGCTGGTTTGCTATACCTTGACTCATGCTTTAGTAAAAATTACTACTTCCCACTCTTGGGTCTTGTTGAGTAACCTGTACCTGATGAACTCTACCAGGAAGAGCCTGGGTAGCCGTAGTGCCAGCACAGAGTGGCTTACATGACATATGTTCCATGTGAGCCCTCTGCACCCTCCCCTGGTGCATCATTTGGCTGAAAACCGACAGCACTTATTGATAATTACGTGTTGCTCTGCTACTTGCTAATTAAGGAGAGCTGAAAAGTTGAGATGTGTGTTCTCTGGGGTAGTGACCACCAAATTCAGTGAATGCAGAGGTGCAGGAATTTTAATACAGAGAGAACCTGGAATGGCTAATACAACAGTGCTTGGTTGTTGGCTGTTTTGGAGTTTGATGTGTTTGTTTATTCTTCTTCAGGATTTGCAGATACTCCTCTTCAGAAATGCAGCAATATTGATTGGCATACATGTACATAAATGTTGTGGTTCCTAACTCTAGGGAAACACATCCCAGTACGAAAAGCCATTTCTTCCTATCTGGCTGGGAAAGAAACCCAGTTGTATTGACACTGACAAGGGTTGGAAAAATAAACAGCAGGGAGAGGACTGATCCTGTGGTTTTGCATGCTTGTGGCAAGGCCATCAGAGGAACGAGCTCCCTTGTTCTGCAGGCTTCAGAGAAGGCTGTGGGGACCTGCAGCAGTGGCTCCCGGAGCTGGGAATTCAGTGGAGTTTCCCTGGAGGAGAGCAGCCATGGCAGGGGCTGTTCTGAGGGGGATTCTCTCAGGCTAAACGAACACCTCAGTCTCAGCAATGGTTCTTGGTATTGCTCGATGGTCCCTGTGCACTGCAGGTGGGCAGGGACGACCAGGTGCCCAGCTCTCTGTTATGCTGGACTGAGTGTGAGTTCAGCGTGGCAGCTAGGCTGACAAACAGCACAAGGTGTTTCCTTATAACATGTACACTGCAGTTTTGTTACAGTTCCAATAGGGGACTGCCTTTTGAAACCAGGAAGGTGTCATCAAGCTTCTGAAATAAACATATGGTTAAAGCCTGATTCATATAACGTTTTAAAAACTCTTGTAACACGAGATAAAAATGAGTTTGAATACATAACACCTGCACAAAAATATTCATGTCACGTGTCACTATGTGTCTTCCTTTACGTGGCATCGGATGATGATCAGGATTCCAACTTATTTAAGGGGTTATTGAACCATGTTACTGAGGTGTTCATGTCTCTCCATTCTGCATCACAGCAGCCAAGGCTCAGTTGTAAGGGATGGATGACTAAATGCCAATGAGCGGATGATGTGCCTCCGAACGATCCTATGGAAGGTAAGCACACTGGACAAAATGGGAGACTTTCTGTGGACACACCTATGTCCCAGTAAGTGCTTGCTCAGCCAGACTCTCCGCCCATAGGAGAGGAAGAGGCAGATTTGCTTTACCTGGACCTGTAAAATGTGCTGAGAGTATTGGAGGAAAATACTTTGCGCTGGGGAATAACATACTACTCCTGCTTAGGTCAGTGGTGAGAACATAGAGATAGTTTGCTGGTTGCTTCCTTTGCAATGTCTGCTCTTTCTTTCCAGCACAACTGAGGAAATGCAGATTTTACTCCTAAATCTAGCAAGCCCCAACCTGAGAAGGTAGCCACTTTCCTTTGTATCTCCTCATCTGTTAATCAAATGTAATATCCATTAATTTACAATCATTTCAAGAGGTTAAATTAATATACCACTGATAACATGCCTGGATTCTATCCAATGGAAGATGCTGGACAGGTATAAAATATTATTTGTTTCATCAGTAGTGCAAGATAAGTGGGTCATTCCCCCAGGATTTTGTTTTAGTTTACTTATCAACAGGATAGGAAACAACAGCCTAACAAAACTGTAGTGTAACTTATTGGAAAAATTCCATCTGGGCACAGGAAAAATCAGAGAACTCAGAAGTAGCTAAAATACTGCTGGAGAAGGAGCAAGACAAAGTGTTGGTAAAAAAAATTTGCATTGGTTTAACCCTGAAGTCCAGGGCACGGACAAGCCCAGCAGATGAATACCCTTGATTACACTAAAGCCCTCATCATATGAGGTAATGCAGCACAGCAAGAACCATAGTCCAGGCTCATGGTCACCTGCCCAGCAAAAGCTCTGAGAGGCAGCCACTATCTGGAGTCTTTTACGAGTTGCCTTCAGGTGGTTGCCTCTTTAGGAATAACCTTTTTGTCGTCGTTGTTGCCACTACTTGATCCATAGTTAGCCTAATTGTTCCAAAGATGTGAGAGAAAAAGAGAACCAAGTTTCAAATTTGAAGTAGGGTTGTTCAGATTTTTCTTGCCATTGTATTCAGCCTTTGGGGCAGAGGCTGAGGGTATTTTTCTGCAATGGCTGGGTGGCATTTTTAAGGAATGTCACATCCTGGATTTCAAGATGCCAGACACAACCCTCAGATTGTATCAGGTGGAGGTCAACATCCATACAGAGTAAAGATGACTTGCATAAGACAGTTGTTCTGATGCTCTTCCATTTCTTTATAAATTATAAATGAAGCTTGAGATATCTGTAATACAAAACGATTTTCTTCTATGCTAAGATTTCAGTGTTTTCTCGTCTGACTGGAAAACTTCATAAAACTATAGTGTCAGTAGATAGCACAACTGCAAACTGAACAACCTGGAGAAATTTTTGGTCCCCCAGTGATATAACTTTTTAGTAATATTTGCTTGTTAAGCTCAATTCCAATAATTACCCTTTTTCAGAGAATATATTTTATTAAGTATTATACCACTGTGCAGCAAAGATGAGACTTGTAGAAATACTTTAAATATAACCTCAATAGGAAGAAGCATCCTTGGTGGCACCAGTGTCTTCATGGTTAAAACCAGAGCAAAATTAATCCATACAAGAACTGAAATTTTAGTTCTCCTTTATATACATCCAAAAGTAACAGGAAGGGAATGAAGTGACTTGTTACACCACATGAAGAGACTATCTGATATTTTACTATTATTAAAGCCTTTTATTGGTCAAGGAGACCCAGCAGAACAGAAACAATAGTTATTCCGTGGTACTACAAGTTTTACAACAGGGAAAATGTCCCAAATTGGCAGACCCTTTAAATAAAAGCGGGGAAGGCATCTGATCCTTCTGATAACCATTTCCCCAGCAGTGCCAGTGAGGAATCACACTCCGCTTTCCTGAAGAAAAGCTTCATTCACTGAGACATCTGGAATATTGTGTCCAGTTCTGGGCCCCTCAGTTCAAGAAGGACAGGGAACTGCTGAGAAGAGTCCAGTGCAGCGCCACAAAGATGATGAAGGGAATGGAACATCTCCCTTATGAGGAAAGGCTGAGGGAGCTGGGTCTTTTCAGCTTGGAGAAGAGGAGACTGAGGGGTGACTTCATCAATGTTTATAAATAAATAAAGGGTGAGTGTCAGGAGGATGGAGCCAGGCTCTTCTCAGTGATATCTAATGATAGCACAAGGGGCAATGGGTGCAAGCTGGAACATAGGAGGTTCCATGTAAACACAAGGAGAAACTTTCTCTGTGAGGGTGACAAGAGCACTGAACAGACTGTCTCTGGAGACATTCTAAACCCATCTGGATCTGTTGCTGTGTGACCTGCTCTAGGTGATCCTGCTCTGGCAGGGGGGTTGGACTGAATGATCTTTTGAGGTCCCTTCGAACCCTAACATTCTGTGATTTTGTGACCTGGTATGGGTTGGTTGGGATATTTATTAAGCCTGGGTAAAATCCCCTTTGACAGCAAGGTGCCCAATCCAGTGGCACTGCCTTCTCAGAGAAACTCCTGGAGACCGCAGTGAAGAACTAAATCAGGCCTCTAAAGGTTAACGTGCTGCCAGGCGTAAAATGCCAGGAGGGAATGATCCCCCGATGGTTTGCAGCTGATGACCTGAGGCTTGTAACCCAAGAGCCTGTTGCACAGCCTGGAAATGCTGTTGGATCACAAGTCGCTGGACAGCTCTGTCCCTGGTTGTGCAATGCTCTAGCAGTGTGGAGTGTTGCCCTGCCCAGCACATGCCTTTGGGTTGTGTCAGCATTCAAAGCCCAACACCTACTGCCAAGTAACTGGACGGTGCGGATGGTCCTATTCTGAGCTGCCCTGCCTGGATTATTCAGGAATGTGAATAATCAGAACATGTGTTCCTGAACTGTCAGTCATCAGCAAAGCTGGGGAGCCCTAGGAAGCTTTTACTGTACTCTTTTTATTTTGCATTTCCCTCCCACACCCCAACACAACACAAGGCAACGACACAGGCTGCGGTAAAATGGATCCTACAAACATGTAGTAGTGAGTTAGGATTGGGTTTTTTTTCTGTTTTAAAATATCCCAAACTACAACTCGGTTTCAAACAGTACTTTCCTAGATGTGCTCATCACAAAGGACCACTTGGACTAATTGCTGGCTTTCAGAAGGAACAATTTCCTTTGTTATCCCATCCAGACAGGAGTGTTGATGTTATGTATTGGCAGAAAATGGAAGTGGAAATGCAAAAGCTGTGATACAAAACCTCGCTGTGTTGCCAGTGGCACCTAAAATGTGCTGCATCTCCAGGTTTGATGTTCTAAAAGAACATTTTTTTTTAATCTGCTGACCCTTTTTGGCCCAGGCAGATGATCCTGAGGTCCTGTTGAAAACAGCAGTGCTAATATGCAGCCTATGGAAATCTGCAGCAACTGTCAGGTACTCATTAGTCACTGACACAAAGCTTTGCACATCAGAATCTATCTATGGGTGCCACAGGGAGAAGGCAAGAAAGACAAATGTGTCATACTCTGAGGTAAACAGCTTGATTCCTTATTAGTCTGCCGGAGGCTGAATTAGTAATTTATGAAGCACTTTGCCACGGTGAGATTTGTTTAGTCCACTTAGGATTTGGTTTTCACTGTTAACACAGAGCTAAACAACTGACACTGTGTCTACATGCTCTCTGCAGATAGGAGCTCGCTCTGCGCCCTCCGCTTGCCGGCTCTGAGCCACATCACCGGCAGAACCAGTGCGTTGTTTGCACAGCTCGGAGGGTAGGGGTAATATTCCCACAGTTACACATCCCAGCACCACACCCCCAGTTTTCCAGCGGGTGTTGCAGACGCTTCTGACTTGTTAGTACAATGGCAGGGCCACTGGCAGCCCAACAGGAATGCAGTGGTCACACACAAAGCAGGGCTGGGAGGTCAGGGAGGATGGGTAGTCATCACCTTGGGCAGGGTGGAGGTCACCATGGCTTCATCTGGCTCTGTGGCAGTGTGAACGAATTGTGGTTCCTCTGCCTAGGGAATGGACTTACAGTAAAATTAGAGGGTTTTCCACCTTTAACACACCCTATTGCTTATTTAGATCTGAGAAAGGTAGAAGTCCGTATTGTTAAGATTGCCAACAAACTTTCAGGAAAAAGCAGACACTGCTACAGAAAAAAAAAATAAATAAAAACAAAGAAACTCAAATCCTCATTACAAAAAAAAACAACCAAAAAACAAACAAACAACCAAATGAAATCTTCAAACCCTTCTTCCTGGACATAAATCCCCTCTTTTTCTTTTGAAGGTCAGCGTTAGATGATGCAAGACCAACACTGACTTCCAGCCCATTATCCTCTGCAGAGCCTGCTGGCAGACAGGGTGATGTGGTCTGTCTGCATACCTCCCCCAGGCACTGGAGAAGAGGTGGAGAAGCAGCAAAACCCTTCCTGGAGTGGAAAGAACTGAAGAGATCCTCCTCATCTCTAAGAGCATGTGTAACTGCCGTGGGAGTGTCACGGGACAAACTGGTGGGCTAGTCTACATGAATCACGCTGGGCAGAGATGGGGCTGGCAAAAGGAGAAGGCATTCACAAAGCCCTTTAAAATGTTGCCTCCTCTGGCTAAAACTGATAGGAAAGGGCTCGCCTTGCTGGTGTTTAAAGGGTTTCTGAGACACTTCAGACGACTCCCTAGTGCTGACTGCTCTGTGCTGAGCCACGCTGTGAGCCAAGTGTGTGTGAAAGAAGTGACTCAGCTCTCCCAGGGGAAAGGCAGGGGCCTGTGCAGAGCTGCGTGCCCCACTGGAACTGCCTTTTTCCTCTGACTTGAAGCATTTGCCTCTTTTATCACCCACCCAGCTGTGGCAGTGGGGCTAGTTTAAGGGATCGCTCTGTACTTTCATTGGTGTAAAGCTGGTATCTATTTTCCCTGTGTAAACAGGAGTTAATGAAGTCATTTAGGTGGCTGACTGGTGTCCTCTTGAATCAAGTGGGGGTTATTCTGTCACAGCTACAGTGGAAAAGTTCTAATCCCTCCATCTGCGCTTGTTAAACCTTTTAAGTAATGATCAGTCTGATGAGGGAGTGAGGCTGTGAGGTCTGGGTTTTGCTACAGACCAGGAAAGAGACCCAGGAAACAGCAACTGTCTTAGTAGGCTTTAAGCCCAACAAGTTGTTGAGTCTTGTTGTGCACAGTCCTCTGGATCTCTCCTGGAAAAAGTGAGGAAGCATTAGCTCCTATGCTCTCCATCTGTATGGGGCAAATTTAGGACCTAAATTCCTCTGGTTCAAGTAGGAAAGCTGCCCTAAAATTGCCCCACATCAGGGATTTCATGTAAGTCATCCTACAGCTGCATGTGGTATTAATGGAAAAGGGAAGTCAAGAACTTCCACAAATGCCTGGCAGGACTGGGTCCTCAGATGAAAACATCTGCTAAACTGCGTGAGGCCCAGGAAGAAAAGGCTGCATGTCATGCACCTGGCTCCTCTGAAAAGAATCCTGCAAATTCAAAATGTTTCCTTTGCAGTTGTTTGGGGCTTTTTTTTTTTCTTTTGGGGCCACTGCATCTGTCCCACTGACTTCTGGGTGAAGTTCCTCTCAAGCCTGTGTAGCAGCATGCCCTGGAGTGATTCGTATTACCCTGGGGAAATCCTGACCCAGATGGCTGAATATGGTGTACTCAGGAGATGCTGATGGCACCAAACCACTGTTTTCTGGAGGCTCTAGAATGCCAAACTGGCTGCCAGCTTATTAAATGGGCAATCAAGTGTCATCAGTGTCAAAAAATAGCTGACTGAACCTGTAGCTTAATTTAGGAGCTTGTCAGACCTATAGTAATGGTCTGGTAAGGCCTGGTTCAAGGTGGTGTTCATAGGCTTCTCTACATTTTCAGTCTCTGTGTACAATAAAATATTAAACATCAGCTCTTTCTGGCATGTTTCTTGCAGGAAGATCTGCTCTGGACTCCAGTGGCACTGAATACCGAGCAACTGACTGAAAAGGGAAAATCTGGACCCATGTCCCCGCTGGCCTAACTCCATTACAGACACAGGGTGAAAGCCCCGTTGAGATGCGTGGGACTTCTACCAGACTTGCAATCGCTAAGAACTCTTTTAACAACTCAGCCCTGCTTTTGTTTTGGACTGAAACCTCCCTGTGAGTCTTTGCCCATAAACACTTTTATCTTGCACACAGAATAAAAATGTTCTGAAGCGAGCAATTGAGCCTGGAAACAGATGTAACTTCATCAGTGGAACACTTGCTGCAGTCATGCATTGCAGGCTAAATTCGGCCCACGTGGTAAGACACTGAGTGGCACGTGGACATTCAACTCCCTCAGTGATGGAAAGGCTCCTACTTTGGCTGCAGCCACAGTTTACTTGGCATGCTCCCTGTGAACTGCACGAGTAAAGCTCTGGTGGTGTCTTGGTGTGACCCACTCATGCGGCCAGCGCTCATTAAGATTTTTTTAAGACCAGGTTACTGCAGGAACCCAAGATACTGACAGTGCATGTCTCTCTTTCTGCTGCATATTGCCATCGTGCCTTCTGGACTTCTTTTTAGACCTACAGGGTTTTTGTGAGTCTTCTGGAAGCTCTTGCGGCTGAAGATACATCTGCATCAGAGCCCTCCACACTCCTCCTGTATGTGGAAGACTGACTACACCTCCAGTGAGGAGGTCAGAAAGCTGGTGCTTTCATCACCTACAGCTGCAACTTGATAGCCTTGTGGTTCTGAGGTTAAAAAAGAAGCAGGAGAGAAGAAGCTAGAAAAAAAAAAAATTATTAATAATTCTGGTTTCTTTATACATTACAAAGAAGCAGGGGAGCAAAAAAATGTTTTGCTTTGCAGGTCACCTTCATAGCAAATAGGAATCGTTCAGTCACGGCTGGATAATACCAAGGGCATTCTCAGGGGCTGGCATTTGGAATGACGATTAAAAAAAGATGAGCAAGATTTTGTCTCTTTGTGAAATAAACAGAGCAAAATTGTTCATTGGTGGTGGAACAGACACTGTAAACACCGTCTTAAAACTAATCTGGAAGGAACGTGTATCTCCCTGATAATAATAGAGAAGATGACCAGCTCTGTCTTCCCAGCACAGTCCCAGCTCCTTATGCATACAGAGGGAGCTTGTGACCTTGCCTTCCTACTCCACACATCAAGCTTTCCGGAGCTCTGCGCATTTTTGAGGACAGATACAAAATATTTCACAGAATCACAGAATCTGTGAAGGAGGCTGGGACCTCCTGTGATCATCTGGTCAAACGTCTATCAAGCAGGGTGAGCTAGAGCAAGTTGCCAAAGGTGATATCCAGATGGGTTTTGGGTATCTTCATGGAGGGAGTCTCTGTAACTTCTCTGGGCAACCTACACCAGGTTTTGAACACACTCACAGTAAAAAAAAAAATATTGTTTTCAAATGGAATCTCCTGTGTTTCAGCTGGTGCCTCTCATCCTGTCAGTGAGCGCTGCTCCCTCCCCTTGCCCGTGCTAGATTTCCAACTTGGGAAAATCAAGGGATGGACCTTCTCTGAGCTTGGAGGGGGGTGATCTTTAAAAGCCAGAGAGCTCTTCTGGACCCCTGTGCTCACCAGGACCCTATCACAAGCAGGTCACTGAAGTGGCCAAAGCCTGCTCTTCAAAATCAGAGCTATGGTTCTGCCTTTTGCCCCACTCTCCCCTCTTAGGATCCCGAACTCCATCATCTCACAGTCACTGCATCCAGTGCTGACCCTGCCTCCACATCCCCAGCCAGTTCTTTCTTAACTGTAAGTAGGAGGTCCACAAAAGCACCCTTCCTTATTAGCTCCTCGATCACCCGTGGCCAGGGAGTTGTCACCAGTGTGTTCTTGAACTCTCCTAGACTGCTTGGGCCCTGTTGTATTGCCATTTCTAGTTCAAACCTCTCCCGGCCAGCTTTAAACTTAACCTTAGGATAAAGCAAATCCACCTCCTTCTGTGACCACTGTTGGTCCCCGCACTCCCTGCTGCAGGCCTGGTGGCTCTATGCTGGCTGATGAGCACCAGACAGCCTGGCCACGATGTGCCACAGAGAAGTGGCCACACTCACTGACATAAAGGTAGCCAGTCTGCTTGTTGGCAACGATACGGACTGCAACAGCAAAGCGGTTTGGTAGCCCAGGTCTGGCATCTTCTGCGCCTCTCCCAGCTGCTGTGTTACGCTGACATGTGCCTTCCTGGACAGATGTTTGCTTGAAACTGTCTTACTGGTGACACACGACTAGAAGTCTGTCCTTGGTGAAGTGGTTTTTAGTGTTTTCTGCTTTTGAGCTAACCACCCTCCTGACTTCCTTCCTGCCCAAGGCTTGCCTTAAGGTGAGTATTCTTTTAACTGTTTTTTTTTCTTGCAAAGGAAGGTTTATACTCAAATAGCCAACAAGATTTCCTCTATGATCCATCTCTTTTTTACTCTTCTAGTAGCTCAGAATGTAAGAGCTGGGACCGGTTGTGGAGGTTTTTCATAGGGTGGCCTCCCGTGAGGGAGAGCAGCGTGTGGCCTTTGGCTGTCCCGTCCCACATTTGGTTTTGGTACTAGGAGTTTTGTCATGGTAGGGCTGCTGAGTGATCCAGCACAGGACCCTACTCTGGTTGGGGCTGAAAAGACAGGCTACAAAATTATTCTTTCCCAAGGGCTCTAAATAGATGTGTCAGACAAAGGGTAGAGGCAGAAAAACTCCATCTGTATGGCAAGATTTTACCAGTTCTATGGATAAAACTATTTTCGTCCAACCTTTGCAAGGGACACGGATGTTCCTTGAGTTTGAACTCTTTCCCAGGTGACTAACTTAAAGCCATTCATGTACTGCCATACAGTTGACCACTCTGAGGGTTTTAGCATTACCAGATTATAGAGCCAGTCAGGAGAGAGGCCACAGGAGGATTCTGTCATCCCCCCTCTGCACCAACTGTGGGATTTGGGACAGAAGTGGATTAAGCTCTTGGGGGCTTTAAGCAAATTCTCCCGTGGCTCATGTTGCCTTCCTGTCGGCTCACTGCAAGCAGCACTTTTTATTCTGAGCACCAAGTAGCGCCCGGCAGAGGCTGCTCCACTGCCTACAGATAAGCATTGCACAACGTTTGTTGGGCCAGGGTGGCAGAACGCGTGGCCAAACATTGCACAACCGCTGGCATCTGTGAATTTCTGCTTACGGAAATAGAAAGTGAAAGCCCAGCTAGCTAAGTCTGGCTCTGAAAAGGAGAAGCAAAGAGCACGTACACTGCTCTGCTACCTCTTCTAAGAGGGAAGAGATGAGTTACAGAACCATCTGCACAGCTTTGGGCAGTTTTGAGGTGGGGAGTGAGTTCCCCAGACCCTCCAGCCAAAAGTGACAACGCTCAGGGTGCGTTATCACCCAGCCATAGCCAAGGTCAGCAAGCCCTTGGTTCCGGGAGAATTACGATGCAGTGCAACCCAAAGCCCTCAGGTGCCACACAGCACCTGTGTCCTCCTGCTCCTCCCTTTGGCCCCTGCAACGGTGGACACCAAAGCCAGGCTTCCCCTGAAGAGCAACAGAACCTGCCCCCGCTGACACCCCAAAGGACACATCCTTTTCCAAAATGTTTATTTTGTCTCGATGAAGGAGGCCGGAACCGCTGGGAAATCGCCCTCCGGGAAATCCCTGTGACAAGGCCCCTCTCGGTGTCACATCCCAGCCTTAAAATGGCGCGGAAGAGACCCGCTTGCTAACCGCCTTCTGCCGCACTGGCCGGGCTCAGGGCCCTGCAGGGCTGCTTGCCGGAGGGAAACGAGCGACTGGCTGACGGGCGGGGCGAGGACGGGACGGGACGGGACGGGACGGGACGGGACGGGACGGGACGGGACGGGACGAGCCGAGCCGAGCCCAGCCGAGCCACGGCTCCCCCCCGAAACAAGCCCACCCCCGCCCGCC
>JANHFX010004771.1:10317-21489 GCA_027560015.1 Chloroceryle amazona | reverse complement strand
CAGAAAACAATGAGGTTTATTTAAAAGCCATAATGCTCTCTCAGGTAAGAAAGAATGATTACCGGTTTCCATGCAGCTTGGTGGCCAAATAGAAGGTTAAGATACATATCAAAGTCAACATTAATGTTAAATTTCTCAGTGAAGATCTAGAAAGTAGAGATTATTAGAACTGAAAATGTGCGTGAAGTATTTGCTGCTGGACATTTTTCAGAATCAAAATATTTTGTAAGTCCATTGTAGATTTTCCAAACTATTTCTTCCAGAAAGAGAAGAGTTTGGTTTCTTTTTTTTTTAATAGCATTTGTTAATTGAAACATATTTGACTTCTAGAATTCAAACTGACTTTGTTTCAAAATGCCCTTCAGTTCTCTCAAAGGAAACTTAAGCAAGGCTGTGTATAAAACATTTTCTGTAGTTTGACGTAACTTATATTTTATAAGTTTATGAAAAAAACTTGTCCCTAACCTGATTTTTTTTTCTTATTTCCCAGAATTGCTGATTAGCTGAAAAGTCAGTCCATGTGGTTATGGGATTAAGAAAATGAGACCTGGTAGATAGATGAAAACTCTGTGAGAAACTGTGACTTACTAGCTCTGGTTTTTTTCTTTTCTGCCTGGTATCAGTGAACAGTTGATGTGCCAAGACATGTTCAGACTCCTTGAATAAACTGTAATGTCTTGGAATAATATAGATGCCATCTATATTACATTCTTCTGGTTGGATTGTTAGAATCTGGTTACTCCTTTTTGTTTGGTTTTTTTTTTTGACCTTTTCAAATAAACCATGTCATAACCTAGTGATTCTGCTGGAAACTTGAACTCTGCAGAGGCTTTAATCAGCTTTGCTGATTCCTGCATGCAAATAGAGAATGACTGAGGAAGTCAGTGACCTTATCCAAGCTCTATGGGTAGAATTTATTTTTTTCTCATTGGAGAAAAAGATCCTATCTACCCTGATGTCTCTCTGACACATTCCACTGAACTAGTCTTAATATAGGTGCACTATCATAAGTTCTAATTACTCACATTGTGAATGGTTTCAATAGCTTAATCAAGAGGACATTTCCTCTTTTCCTTCTTCCTGTGTGAGATTAACTCTTAACTCCTTCAAAGATAGCACCATTGTACAGAAGATGTCAACCCAGAGGCGTTTTGAAGGTTAATTGCCAATTATAGATAAACTTTCTTAAAAGGAAGGAAAGAATAAAAATTGAAAATAGCAGTTTAGCAGTTTAGACAAAGCAACCTCTCTCTCCTTCGCATTAAAGTGTTTGCATTCTGAAACTTTTTTGAGTGAAACAGAACAATTTAACTTAAATTCAGACAATCCTGTGAAAGCTCTAGAAGCACATAGTAGTCCTGGGAGAAGCATTCTCCATTTACTGTGGCTGTGGTGAGAATTAAGATAATAATGCGTACCATTTGCCCTGAAGTTAGTGCCTGGCCATTTCCTTTAGCTGTCAGGAAAGAGTGTGCTGACTGGGGTAATTTAAGACTGCTAGTTTTCTGAAATGCATTAAAGCTGACCTGAGTTGTCATGTGCTCCACAAAAAATGGATTGAGGTTTGTGGATATGAAAAGGTCATGCAAGAGGAAATGTTACAATCCTCCTGATCATTTGACAGAGTCACTCAGTAAAGATTTGTAAACATTTCCTAGATGAAATCTTAAATCTTTTCTAAGATCTTAGAATCACTTAAGAGCATAATGAATAATGATAGAAAAGACAGTTTGAACTTGCTGAACCTCAAGTAGAAAACAGTGCACAGGTTTAGAAGATCCCAATCTATTTGTCTCAATGTTAACAGATTAACTCCTAGGTTATCATATATTACACATTGCTTCCCTACTTATTCCTTAGGTTTGAATTACACATCACATTCTTCACTTACCTGTTGGACCTTGAAACATCTTTAAGGTAAGCCTTCTACTACCTCCAGAATTCTCCATAAAAAAGCTTTTAAGAGCTGCATTTGACTTTCTGCTTTGCAAGTGCTTTATCATGGAAACACATCTCACAAGCAAAAGTGCAGCAGATGCTGAGCAGGTAGTTAGGAAGGGAAAGGGACTGATTGGTGTAGGTCTTCCAAGAGTATACTAAAGTTTGGGGTTTGGCATGTGCAAAGTAGTCAGCTGTGGAACTGAGGTTGTGGGTGTCTCTGAACACAGTAACCCACCTATTTGCCATACCTTGGAGGAGTTTTAGAGAGAAAACTGAAACACTGTATAACATGGCTGTATTTTTCTGACATTTTTTCCTCTTAGAAAGAAAAACTACTCTGGACTTCCAGTGTCTAACTTGACTAGGCTGTAAAACAAGTGAAAAGTCAGAGTGAAGACTAAGAAAATTTAAATTTTAAACTGAGGTCCTTGTCAGATAATGTAAATATATGTCATCAATGAATCATTACGCTGGCCAAGCCAAGGTCAGGATACAAGTCCAGGCTTCATGCAGGGTATGAACATACATAAAGCACACTCATACTGTTTACCAGACTTGCTGGAGATCATCTAAAACTTATGAAGCTTTTAGGGAGCACTAGAAAGAAACTCATGAAGAGATTAAAAATTCTGTTATCAGAATGTTGTTATCTTAAAATTACTTATCTTAAAAATTCTGTTATCAGGGTGTTGATAGCACACTGTAAATAGAACTCAGGGTTGCACACTGAAGAATATATTTTGGAATAATAGCTCTGGTTTATGTGTTGAGAAAGGCAAGTGTTTGTGAAAGAAGAAACAGAATGTGAGCTCTTGAAATATTAGTGCAAAGTGCTTTAATTAATTCATCAGAAGTATAAAAACATCATAACACTCCTTGGTTTTATTTAGTAGTCCAATTTTAACATCAAAATACATGTGGAAATAGGCAGATCTGCTACAGCAGTTTGCTTTTGAATACTTAAATATTCATGAGAATATTTGTTTTAGTTTTATTAGAGTCAAAGGTGTCAGGATTAGCACTTCTGTTTCCCTGTGGCGAGACAGAGCTGCTTCAGAATTTTTCATTTTACCAGTGAGGGGGAGACATCACAGATACTTCACAGTCGTAGAGTATACATTGTTATCACCCTATCATAGTGGTGTATCACTGCAGACAATCTTCTGAGCAGGCTTTATGAATAATTACTTGAAATAAGTGATGATAACTGGATGTAAGTATATCCTCACCTCAGGGTGCAGGTACTTCCTTAGCTAGGTGTTCATGTCCAACTATATTTGTAATGCAGCACTGATACTTCAGAAATGATTTGTATGTAAACTAGACTCTTCCTCACTTCAAAAAAACTCCATATCAATATCCACTAAAATTTTCTGTCCCTCTCCCATCGTTACTTACTGTGTCATTTCACTAGATTACAGGAGTTGTTATAGTCTCCAGGTACTTCCCAAATCTTCCTTTCTAATTCCTTTATGTCACTTAACAGATTTATCTGTCTTAACTGACACAAATCACATTTGTTTTCTGGTTTGCTCATTTTTCATTTATTCACAAATTAATCTGTTTTTTTCTATGCATTCTTAATTCCTGAATATTCACTGGGATACTGAATTGGCAGTTATTTATAAAATATGTGTTTCAGATAGGCACAATGTAAGCTGTGCAATTTGTCACTTCAATTACATGGAATGTTATTTTGCCTTCTTGTAAGATTAATATTTTAATGGCTGAAAACCAGATTGTACTAAGGAATAACATTTGACATTCCTAATTATTTGTATTTAACTGAATACCATTCGAAGTACGTGTGGAACACCTTATGAAGCTCCAGATCCTCGTAACTAATCTTAACAAATATTAATAAATGAATCTTTAAAAAGAATCAAAATGAAAACTTCAACGTGTTTGCTCTTAAAATAAAATTGAAAAAGACCTAATATTTTTTCCTCTGCCATTGGACTTGAGCTAAGGATATGGATAGGGATACAATCACTGCTTGATTTTTGAAAGTGAACAAAGTATTTGGATTTAATTTAACAATTTGTCTGTAAATGAGTAAGAGTATATGTCATTTTTCATATAGGTATAGGTTGAGAAGTCCATGATAATGAAGTCACTGTCTTGGAAAAGAGTTCAGGAAATTTACATAACTACAATTTCCTTGGCTTTATTATTAGAATGATATATTTCCAAATCTGAGTAGGTGCTTCCTAGTTAGAAAATATGTTTTCTACGTGGAGAGACAAACAAAAGGAACCAGGAAAGACATTAATTTACTAGTGAAGGCACCCATTGCTCTTGTCCCCATATTCAGCAATGAGGAAAACCATTGTCAGACTTGTTTTCTCAGTAAGAATGCTAGGGAAACATTGCTGAACATGTAAGTTATCTCTTAATCACAAGTGTCCATACTCCCTTGCCAGGTGTTAGAAAGCCATTTGGTCATCTATATATTGATTTTCTGTCAAATGGAATAGTGTCTTAATGTAAAATGTTGGCAAATTTGCTTTATTGCTGAAAATTCAACAGTTAAATGTAGAAAAATATATGATAGAGCTGTTCATTTCTAGTAAGATTTGATTGCTTTCATTAACAAGATATTTTTAATTAAAACGTTCGTATTAAAACTCACTGTTAAAATGTTGGAAACCCTGACATCTGCAGAAATTAAGCTAGAGCATGAAGAATCAATAAATAACAGTCTACATGACATTTGTTTACTCTTGACTGTAACGGCCAAACAACAGTAGGTGTCTTACAGACTGGTTATTCCAGGAGAATAAAGTGATGATAGAGGCAGGGCTGTATCTAGTATCAGCTTACTTATTTTCAAAGAACATATAAAATACAGTTTCACAGAATCACAGATAAAATAAAACATCAGAATTTGGTTACTTTTCCCACAACTCTAAACCTCTTTCCTCCTAGAGGTCAGCCTGGACAAGTCCCATTCTTTGCTTTCTCTCACTTTTGTCTTTTTAGTCTCTGTCATTTTACTCCTTTTTATTTTTTTATTTTTTCCTCTCTTCTGCTTGCTACTGCTTGCAGTTATGTTTCTGTGAAATAGTACCCACTCCCTCTAACAAGTAGCACTTTTGACCATGTTAAAACAATATTGACCATTGTAGAAAGGGGATTTAGACAAAGCTTTGTTTTGACCATTGTTTCCCACAAACCTCTTTTAATTAACTATTTTGTTGTTTGAAATAGTGAATTCCTATCAGCTTCTTCAATGAAATTTAAACCGACTTTGTTCATCGTGGTATTTTTTTGGTGTTTCCCTTAGGAACCCATGAAGAAACATTACTAGCTGTGGTATGACATGCTAAAGTTTTCTTCATACTCCTTTTTCCTCGTGGAGATGATACAGTTTCTCAGGTAGGATGAACAAATTTTGGCAACCACAAACAACAAAAGTACTTAAAAATTAAACATTTCAGCCTTCTTGTTTATGTTTCAAAAATAATCAAGGTATTAAATCCAAGAGGAATAAAACTTTCAATAGGCACAAAATCACCTGAAAGGAAATCACTGCATGTCTTAGTGTTTCACATGAAATATTTTACTTAGTTATTCATCAGCCTAAAATTCCATTAGCTACTAAATCTTGGTCTGAGAGTTCTGTCAGCTATGAACTTGCAACTCTTTAAATTCAGTGAAAATTCCTTGTTGAAAATTTAGTAGTGCTAAGCTGTAAATGAAACAGAGTTTATTTCCATAAATTATTTGAATCTTCTTCCACAGAAGTAACTGTTTGGCTGGGATATATAATTTTCCTCCTAGTCACGGGTGCAGTGCTGTGATTTGGATTTAGTGTGAGGATGATGTTGATAACACAGTGATGTTTTTACTGTTACTAAGTAGCACTTATCCTAAATCAAGGACTTTTCAGTTTCCTGTGCTCTGCCAGTGGGGGGGTGCACAAGAAGGTGGGAGGGAGCATGGCCAGGACAGGCAGTCTGTACTAGCTAAGGGTATATTCCATACCATGGAATGTTATGCCCAGCATATAAACTGGAGAGGGGGGAGTCAGCTGGAAGGTGCCAATCACTGCTTGGGGATTGGCTGGGTATTGGTCAGCAGGTGATGAGCAGCTGCATTGTGCATCACTTGTCTGTTCTTCAAGTTTCATTGTTTTTATTGACGTTTAATATCCCAGAAAGATTTATTAAGTACAGTGAGACAATAGAATATGTTTCCAGAGATCTGTTGAGATCTGTGATGAAGCTCCTAATGTGCTGTGGTGCAATTCAGGAGACAGAAAAATCCTACTGGAACACTGCCAGGATGGGCTAACAATGTGACCTTGATCTTTAAACCTCTTCTGCTAGTGAATGACAGTGTCTTCCCAAAAGGTTTGACCTGCTGCTCTCTCAGAGGAGATGTAACACCTGAGATCTTCTGGGGCACTGGCAGAATCATTTCCTCATTTGCTAGACTGCACTCCCTTCTAGACAGCAGCATAGTGGGTCACTCTCCCGAGTGTGAAATTCCACTGTTTCAAATGTTCTTCCTCTGAAAGCAATCAGAGCCATGTGTTAATGACAGTGAAGAGTCTGGCCAATTTACTCTGTGGTGGCATAATTGGAAGTGCAATCAGAAACACAGAGGATGCAGATTTCACTCTCCATTCACCCCTGCCTATTTTTTTTTAATCCAAGTGCATAGTCCAAAGCCACTGTAGTGGTTTCCTGCTTCACAAACTATTCTATGTTTGAACATAAATGACATTAGCTGGTCCAGTTCTCTGATGCTCAGTTTGACTATACTTCTCAATTGAACTTTCAGTTTTGGTTGAATACTTTTTTTTTTACATGATTTGGGATTTTTTTTTCAGTACAGAGCCCTTAAACCTGTTGAAGTTGCTATAGAAGTCACTGATGAAATAGTTTGCTCTGTTTCAGATGGGCATTTTACACTACCAGCAGTGATTTTAGACTCATCATCAGCGTGATTAATATTCAGGAGCCATCAGACCAGGCCTGCAACACTGATAATTAGAAAGGACAGCTTTTTACCTGTGAAATGTGAATCTGATCCAATAGCAACTAGGAGGAACTGAATATTGAACAGTACAAATTAACACATTTAAGACTCTGCACACACTGAATGCATCTGCATTTTTACTAGGTTTCTTTATACTTTCGAAGCTTTAAATCTTTGCAATTACATAAGAAATTTATATTTGTTAACACATCATCTGAATGCCTCAGTGTATTGATGCATTAATGTGTTCATCTTCCTCACACTTCTGGGAAGGAAGGAAATAGCTCTTTGCTGTTCTCAGGGAATAAAAGCAAGACTGAAATATTAAATATTTTCCTTAAGGTAAACCAGAAAATATGTTGCATGGAACTTACTTATTCTCTCATGCTCCATATTAATAGTCTGACTGTTAGCCCATCCTTCTTTAATTCCCTTTGTCATGTAAAAGATTAAGTTTTCATTTTGAATCAGATTGAAGCAAGGTTTGGTTTCTTTGTGTATTTAGATGATGAGGAACACCTGGACTGTTATGGGAAGGTCTACTTCAAGATGTTTTGTTATTGTGAAAATAGATAAAATGCCATTTTGATCTTTTTATCTTGAAAAGAAATCACTAGCATGTTCATGAATTAGTTGAAATTAGAAGCACTTGATCTGTGGGAGGACTGCCTTGGAGAAAATTCCTTTGATTATAAAGGTTTAAATAATCCATGCAGCTTGGCCACACTAAGTGTAAATGAAACAGGTACTTTGCAGGCATAAGTTCAGGAAAGAAGTATTACAATCAAGAAACCTTCTATAGAACTCGAGATGCTTAAAAAAAACCACAAAAAACCAAACCAACCAAAACCCCTCCTTACAAAAATCAGATTTATCAAGAGCTATAAAGAACCCAAACCTTTCTGAGCTGAGTGTTCCCATCATAATGGCCCTTTAATAGCAATCTTTTGTTGGATGCTGGACAGATCGCTAAATCCCTTCTGGGAATTCATTGAAATAACACTGAAGCTCATCAGTAATCAGTTTTCTCATCCTCTATTCAGGACTTTCTTTTGGCTGTGTCAAGAGGACTGTAGCACAGTGACCCTGAAACAGTCCTTTACAGATTGCCTGCCTTTATAAACTGGCTATGCTCTGAATGGAGCAGATTGAATTGGTGGAAGTAGCTCACATCATCTAGTCAGCTTCAAAAAGTCAATATTCTTAGTGTGCCTGGAAAATCTGGAGTTGCCTATCATCCATCAGCTTTCAGGAGTAACCCTTTCTATGCAGCTCTACCACACTCTTTCTAAATCAAGCAGAGAGTGTTTCATGTTCTGCTTTATCTGGAAGTAGTCAGGGTACTGAGTGCATGGGTTTATAGCCTTGAAAATATTTCAAGGAACCTAAATGCTTCTGAGGATCTGGGTTTTATGTTTGATTTTAAGGTTAAGCTGACCTAGTGGGCTCTCTAGAGTCTGCTAAATGAAATGTAGGCACAAGAAATAATTTTTATGGTCCTAGTAGTAATGAGTGGGCTACATTAAAACACTGTAATGGATGCCACAGAAGTGGCCTTGTCTTGAATATGAAAGAGGTTTTGAGACCCCACAGCTGATTTCTTTAAAAGATACTCAGTAAGATGAACTCTACTTCTCACCTTTGACTACTTTTCAATGCTTATCTGGGAGAATTAGTCAGGTTCTTCTAACAGTGTATCATGTTGGATAGTTAAGGATAGTTTAGGACTGGAAGCGGAATGCTCTGTTGCATTTTCAAGCTAATGGAGCTATCTCTGCTGAAAAAAAGGGTAGGAAACACTAGGGAATAGATGGAGTCTTGGTTTCAGCTATTCCCCAGTCCAGCAGCTGGACACAGTGATGAAACAGTATGTGCTGGGCTTTCTAAGCACTAAAGTGGGATTTCTTTCTGAAGAGAGCTCTGCAGGGATTATATTCTGAGGAACACCTGTAAAATGTACAATTGCCTCTGTGCTCTCATGAGCAAAACTGCTTCCAAGGCATTATTCAGAACTGTAGCTGCAAGAAACTCCTAAAGCAATAGATTTTCTTAGTGAAAAATACATCTGCCTGAAACAATTCACAAATTCATTTTGAATTTTTCATACTTTCAAGCCAGAAAAATGGGTGAAAAAACAGAAAGATGCTAGGACTTTGTACCTGCCATTTCAAAACGGTGTTTCAATTCAAAATGTACATCAATTTAATACAGAGAACAAAGTATTTGTTTGCAAAAGCCAAACAAAAAAAGCTCAAATGAAACAATTATTTGTTAACTTGAAAAAATCTTTTAATTTGAACATTTCCTTTCAAAGGCTTTTCCTTCCTGTATGAAAATTATTTGACAGCAGCCTGAAATGATTTCCTATTTTTTGTTTGTTTGTTTTTCAGCTTGAAATACGATTGCTCAATTATATTTAGGTCTGTGTTTAAAGACATAGCTTAGGTGTAATGTAAACTCTTTCATAATTACATCAAAAGTATGTTACTTTTTTTTTTTTTAGGGTGAAAAATACTTAAGATGCAAGGACTGTACAAAACTCTTCATTAAAAGTCTATTTCTGAACATTCCATTACTTTCAGAACTTACTTCTGATGCTCTTTGAATGACTACTAACTCAGAGCTGCCAGCTGCACAATTGTTAGCTATTTACAATAAAATAGGTCCCATTAATTTGCTAATGAATTGATATTGACTTTACATTTTGTGAGCTGGCAATGTTTCAAAAGTCATTGTTACCTCATTTACAAAATGTACATCAAATGAATTTTCCTTACTGCATAAAATGCAAAAATAATTTAAAAAAAATAAATGGTTTAATACCACCTGGTTTCAAATTATGCTGATGGTACCAGATCATAAATTCCACTCACCTATTAAGAGCTGGGATGTGGATGATTCTGTCACTAATATGTTGTGAATAGGAAAATGGTGAATAAAAATTTAGAAACAAATTAGAAAAAATAGTCAATTAAATAAGAGTGTAAGAACTGAGTTGAACTGCACAAGAGCAACAATTCCTGTAGGTATTTTGCCTTCTTGCACAAGAATACCTTTCCTGAACTAAATGCAAAGGTTGCATAATGGGGATTAAGGAATCTGGTTGGATCTCTGCCAAATCATTCACCAAATAAAAAATTGAAAGGCTCATCCCTTCTTACTTTAGTGCCTTAGATAAAAAAAACTTAATTAGCACTTTGGTTGTTTATTAGCTGCCTCTACTGTTAATGGAGCAAAGCCTCCTAGCAGGTCAGTCTGCCTGCTCAAGATGTTACTCACACTCTTAAGTTGTTGATCTTTTTCCATCGACTAGAGAAAAAGACTGTAACACTTGGGCTATAGGATGGATTCCTTTTTTTTTCTGCCGCACAGGCTAACAGAAAACTAAGTAAACAAGCTGAATTTCAAAGAATATTTAGAGTCAGTGAATGACTTAATGAAGTACCCCAGAAAAGTATATCTTCTGCTTGTTTACACCTGACCAGCAAATAAAAAAATAAAATGTTGCTTCTTCATATCTCCAAGCAGAGGAAGCTTTTGAAATCATCCTTCTTTGAACACATCTGCCAGATTCTTCCCTAGCTGAATGAATTTTGAATCTATCGGAGAATTCCAGCTATGAGGTAGTCAAGATAGTCAACCAAAACTCGTCTTTTCTTGTCAGCTGTATTATTAGACAGTTGTGAAGTGACTCAGGAGCAAGCTACAGAATACTACAATTTTGCTTCCCATCTAGCTAATCAGTACATTTCTAAACACGCTCGCTGATGAGAGTACAGATCCAGCATAATGAATAGGAAGATTCTTAATAACTTCCATCATCCCAGGACTCGTTTCAGAAGGTATTTTAATTCTCATGACAGATAAGATCAGGATACACTTCTTCTAGATTATCTTTTGTTGTTCTTTTTCTCATTGTGCTCTCAATTTACAGAAGCTCCTGTAAGAAAAAGTGCTAATTGTTCATAAAGTAGAGAGAAGTATATGACTAAATCAAAGAAAAACTCCAATGGCAATATCATGAGGTTGGTTTTTAAGAAGGCCAAGTATCTATACAGCTATATGGACACTGATTTTTATTTTTGTTTATGCATGAAAATACAACTTTGTATTCCATACATTTTTAATGGTGAATGACTTCTGCATTACTCTAAAAATACATCAGACCATTGAATCATTGGTGCATTTGAGTTCCAATACTTTCCCTCCAGCAAGTGGTGGACTTGTTCAAGTAACATGGTCACA
>JANHFX010004771.1:0-10217 GCA_027560015.1 Chloroceryle amazona | reverse complement strand
GGGTGTAGCAAATATTTCAACTAGAAATTGGCTCATCAATTTTATTTTAAACTTAGCACTGGACAATATAAAAGAAACGTCAGGTGAAATTTCTTAAACCTGGAATTTGTATGTGTGTTGAATGTTTTCTGAAGGGAAGTGGTGAAATAGACATTAAACCATGATGGATTTAAACCTGACTGAGAAAGAAGCAGAAAATAAGGACACAGCCAGCATACTAACTTCCAGTGTGTTGCTGCTGTTGAATTTTGTTTATCTGAGTTTAGAAATACTTGCAAAACTGAAACAGCTTTGGGAAACTTTTAGTAGAATGTTGTAATTTTCTTTGATTTTAAAAGTACTATTGAGATGAATACTTATTATATATAATGGTCTGTTTGGTTTATATGTGTGGTACTTTCTCTTACTAGTCTCAGAAAGTGTAGTCTTTGTGTGACTACAATAAAGCTCACAACTTTTGTAGTAAGAATCCCCTATTCCTGAGCACTCCTCAGCATTAACGGCTATCCAAGTATGACAACAAGACTCCAGGATGCCAGGTCTTGGAAACTCTAGACAGTGCTTTTTTGTAGGCTGGAGGGCACTGTCGTTCCAGGAGCAGGCAAGGCAAACATAGTGAAAGCATACTTTGATTTTAACATAAACTATCGGAATAAATAAAACCCCCTTTCTTTGAGGAAACATTCAGACCTTTACTTCATATGTTTTCATGATGCTATTTCCATTACTTCATATGTTTTCATGATACTATTTAAACATTTTTAGTGATCTTTTCACTAAAGATCTCAAATAGATCTGGCTACTTATAGTTCAGGAAATCCTGCCTGTAATATTGAATACCTCTGGTAGAAAACAGTCTCCAAATAGGGCACATGAGAATAAATAATAAGAAAGTACATGGGACTGATTGAGAATTTTCACCCAGCCCTCCTCTGTTTCTTGTTTCCTGTTCCATCTCCTACTCTTCCCACCTGAGTGGCTCTATCTTTCTCACTGTAATTCTAAGGCATTACATAACATGTTCATAAAAGCAAATCTAAGAGAATCATCATCACTCTTCATTTGCTGGTATCTTCAAAAACCTTGCCAGTCTTTTCTTTTATTTTAATGTCTGGCAGAAAAAGGAAAGGGAATGGGGAAAAAAAAAAAAAAAGAAAAGCAGATCCACTTCTCTTCATAGTAATTGTTATGCAGTCTCATAATTACGAAAATTTGTTGAAAATGAAGAAGTTACTTGGCAAACTATTTTGATATTTTCTGCTTACATCTGATTTTTTAACATGATTCTATTAAGTTGTTCTGCATAACTTCTAAAAGTCTTGCTTTTTCATATGTGGTATTTAGGTAAAGGCTTCTGGGGCTTCTGGGTTCAATTTCTCTTTGTAGTTTGTAACCTCATCAACTCACCAATTGACCAGGGCAAATCATAAGCATGGTGAATATAGAACTGTTTTATTTGTAAACTATCAGCTTGAATGTTACCAGTATTATAAAGACCAGAAGGTGAGGCACAGAGATATTAACAGTCAAATTGCCCAGTAGCTATCAGTGTCTAGTCTGGGGACTGGGTTCTTTAGTGAATACTGGTAGCTAATGTGAAAAGGAAGGGGAAAGGAAAAAGGGAATTTAATTCTAATTTCATCCTGACCATAATAGAAGGATCTGAAGGGAAATAGTGTTAGTGCCACCAGTCACACCTATTGTATCCAGGAATATCCACAGCTGAACTGTATTTTAAATGAGGGCTTAACTGTTAAAAATGCTCACATTTATGAAGTATATAAATTGATTCTAATTAGCGTGCTACAGCTCTCTTGTTAAATGCCAATTAGATAAATTAACATTTCTTACAATTTTAATATATCAATAAGAATTTAACTGTACTTTATTGTCATTGTAATTCTGACTTAATTACCTGGCCAGGTGATTTATCTTTTCCATAATTATTCAGCCTTAGCCTATGTTCTCTTAAACAATTCTTTAGCAAGATACCTTCTATGAAGACACTAATATCAAATGTAGAATTGGTGGTTGGGCTTTTGCTACCTGAGCTCAAATGTATGGAATTAGCAATTTCCCAAGGACTGGGCATTATTCCATAATGTTGATTATTTCACATAAACAGTCTGAAAAATTGTTGAAGGAATATATGTAACGGACAACCTCAAATGACTGTTCTAAGATTCTTTTATAAGAAAACTTTGGTTCCGTTACCATGCTGGTATATAATAGTTCACATCTTATTCTTTTCACGCCCTTCACCTTCATACAACTCCGAACTAAGATCGCTGAGATTAGGAGTATCATTTATACAGAGAGAGCAAAATAAAACCAGTTTTCAATAATGTGAGCAGGACATTTTTTACAAAAAGCATGCCTGGATAACTCACTCTCTGACTGAATCTTCATCCTGCTGCAGGGTACTTAACAGATGTATATCCACTATGGGAAAGAGCAGTACACATAAAGAAGATGCACATGGTGGGTTATTAATAAAGCATATCAGAGCAGGAGTGGAATAAAGCACACATAAACAACATGTGAACTGACTGAACTGGATTCTTAATAAGATCCATACTATAAATGTCATTTAGCAAAGAATTTACAAATGTAAACATTTCATAGCATAGTTCTTGGCCTCGAGCAGAAATATTCACAAGGTTTGATTTAGATGCTTTACTGCATCAGATGAGAAAATGAACTCAGCACAGGAAATGTTTTGACTGAAGTGACATGTAGTACAAAAGCAATTTGGGGGAGCAAAGTCATCTTTAAATTCTGCAAATAATGTATGTCTGAAAATAAAGAGTACTGAAATCTGGACGAGTGGAAGACACCTGTCCTAACATAGATGTCTTGAAGTTCCACATATGAGAGTAAGCTAGTCACTCTAGACTCCCTTTAGAGACACTGAAGCAAGAAGGAAAGAACTCTGGGGAATAATCCATTGCCTTCTAAATGAGGTCTCTGAAGTGTCTGTTTCTCTAGACTAGAGACCAGACTCTGGATTTCAACATAGATAAATCTTGCCCTTGAACATTTTAGGATAATTTGGTTTGATTTTTGGTGGACAGTACTTGCTTTATTCACGAATCCTTCTGGTCCTTCTGGTCTCCTTTATTCACAAATCCTTCTGGTCCTTTTGGTCTCAGGATAAGTGTGTTTAAAAGCTTAGGATTCTAGATGCATCTTTTAAGAATAAAGTGGAGGGAATGTAATTCTTCATGAATAATTCCATCTGGGAAACACACACACAAAAAAGTGATACTTTTTCTTTTCAAGATTTTTTTTTTAATTTAAATGCAGTCTTTGCCTTAAATTAAACTAAGTCTGAACATGAAAAAGAATTATTTGTAATAATGTCAAATTAATCCATCTCCATTATACCAAAACTTCTTCCCTCGGTATCTCTGCCCACAATCCTTTTCAGTTCACTCTGAACATTTTTTATTCTATTTTTCTATTTCTTGACCAGGTTTACTGGCAGGGATTGAGTAGTAGGATTGAGATGGCATGGATCATTCCAACAGTAAAGGAATTACAGCCAGCCATCTCTGGGATATCACCAGCCACAGAGCAGGGCTGCATGCCTCATGGGGTTGGGGCTGCTGGAGCCATCTTCTGAGCTGTGAAGAACCTAAGGAAAGGCTTTACCTATCAGAGATGATAATTCCCAGTGTGCCCCCAGCAAGCAGACCCTCACTCTGTGCCAGGTCTGCAAGACATAACAATGTACCAAGGCTATGGGAAGAAGCAGTTCCACAATAAGTGATTATTCTGCTTTCTGAGGACCTGAAATTCAGCTTTTCCCTAGAAACAAGATAAGGAAAATAACTCTGTATTTGCACCTTCAGTTCCCTGGAGTTTAGAGAGTATTAATAGCCATTGGATTCAGAACACATAAACTGGATCGAAAAATCATTATGTGAGGTTCATATTCTGAATTTGGTTTCTAAGCACTTCAATAACTTATCCTTAATTTTCAGCTCAGAGTGCCTCAGAAAACAGTAGAAATTTGGGGTATCCTTTGCTTTTATCTTCGTATCACAGAATCACATATTGGGATAGAATGGGATGTGAATATAGTAGCTGAAGTCACTGAATTTGACATTAGAAGTTGATTCATCTTTTTAAAAGCATTGACCTTTGAGGAATAGCAAACAATCAAAAATATATTGGGAAAAATGATATAAAAAAAACCCCTCACTGGGAAAGACACATGAATAGCCCCCTTTACCTGCACAGCACCTTTTAAAATAAAAGTATGTACATAATAAGTAGATTTTAAGGTATGACTGCAGCAACCCATTTGCCAGATCTGTAATCTGAGGAGAATGAGTCTTTCAGCTACTTGTGAGAATGCCATTTCTCTGCCTGCATGTGATGTGTGTAAATCTGCCCAGGCTGATGGTCCTCTCTGTGCTGCGTGGGTGCTGGCTCTGTGGGGCTGCTCTGCACGCTGCTTGACTGCACCATTTCATTTTGTGGTCATGCTTATGGGTAAAACAGTTCTGGGTTCTCTGGAAGAAAAACATTTAGATGGGCAAAGTTATAGATATATTCATGCAGTAAATCACACAGACTACAGGTGCTTCTGCACCTACTGCTACCTTAGGCAATGATCATGATCTAGGGCCACAAATCCAGTGATAATCTGCTTTAGTTGTATGTATGATTGTCCTGTTCTACTGTGCATGTATTACCTTTTTATTTCCAATGCCTGTATAGTGTAAGTGTCTGCAACATATGTCCAGCCACAGAGACAGTAGCTGAATGGATACTGGGCACATAGATAGCATTGTGAAGCAAAGTCTGCTGTTATATTTGCAGGTTGGCTGAGGTGAATTATGGTGTGAAACCCATGGTTGTTTTATTTCATTGGGTAAATGAAGCCTCTGAAAGTTCCCAGAGGCTTTGAAAATAAAATTTGCCTCTGAGTGTTTTTATAGGACACAGTACTCTAATACCCTCTTGTCTATTCTTTTAATTTCCAGCTTATATAAAGATACTCAGAGGGCTACATGAATAAATGTTTTCATGTCTTATCCTACATGTCAGGACTCAATGCTGAGTCCTAAGGGTCTCATGGCTGCGAGGAGATGCTAAGTCAAAGGAGAGTGATATGATGGTGGAGCAGCAGATCTGAATCACTCTTGGGTGTATCAGACAAAGCCTGACAAGCTCTGTAGGCAAGCCTGAAAATACCCAAACTCTCAGACCTGAATTATGCTCAGTACAACTCTGTACATACTAGCATGTTGGTAACTTTTTCTAGGGTTCGTGTTCCCAGTTTTGCTTATCTAAACCTTGTCAAATCAGAATCTGATAACTCTATGATCCCATTCCTTCTGTTTCACACAAGGAAAAAAATATTTATTGTGATGGTAGGAGTACTCTTTCTCTGCTAAAAGAGGACAAAGAAGACTTTTAAGGTCCTGAATCCACTTAGCTGCTGCTGTCTGACTTTGCCTCATCTGGCTTTTCTCTGGAGACATTTGGTAGCTCAGCAAGTCCTACAAGCACAGCTGAATAGACTGCTGAGATATTAAACAACCCATATGAACTGCAAATGATTTCCAAAGCCACAGAAAAGAACAGAAGTCAGGGATATAAATCTGTTCATTTAATGTGTAACTGTGAATACTGCTGAAGCGGATAAGTCATAGTAAGCAAAAATAAAGGAAGACAAGAAAATACAGTAATGGATTTTCGGCCACCAGGGAAGACTCATTCATAGTAAACTTCCTCAGATAAGCACTAGATTCCTGTGTGGGTCTGGGCAATTGAAGGACACTATCCACAGTAAGCTGGGATATTTCCAAACATCCTTCAATCTTCTGTATTGTGATTCAGTAATACAAGAAAGAGGAGGATTAAATCAAAATGTCAGCATTTATCAGTAGGGACTGAAGTACAGGAGGAATTCTTTCTCTGATTTCAGATGAAAGAGATTTGCTTTACTTCAGCTGCCTTGTGTGGAGATCCAGAGTCTTGGAGTGTTACTTTTGAGAGCTGTGTTAACTGTGATTTCAGCCGTGGAAACTGCTGAGGAACAATATGGACATTTCTGAACAATGCTGGATATGGAAAAAGTAATCTGATGGGTTTTGTGAGGATTGAAAATGTCTTGAAATCCAAACTATTGGTTTTTTCCTGGGCTCTTAAATACAATTGTGGAGGGTTGACCTCACAAGTATCTAAGCACCACCACACAGCTTCTTGCTTACTTCCCACCGAGTGGGATGGGGGAGTGAGAAGGAAAAGCAAAAGCGAGACAACTCATGGATGAAGATAAAGACAGTTTAATAAGTGAAGAAAAGGAGGAGGGAATGATGCAAAGAAAATCACCACCTCTAACAAGCAGACTGATGCCCACTCAGTCTCCGAGTAAAGGAGAGCTGCCAGACAACTCCCCTTCCCCCCATCCCTCTTTTTATTGCTGAGAATTACATTACATGGCATGGAATATTCCTTTGGCTAATCTGTGTCAGCTGTCCAAGCTGTGTCCTCTCCCAGCTTTTTCCTCTCTCTTGCCTACTTGCTTCAGGGGTGGAAGTGTGGAAAAAAGAGGAATCCAGAGAACAAACACTGCTCTGCAATAGTCAAAACATTTGTGTGTTATCAACAGCATTTCAGTCAAAAATCCAAAATACAGCACTGTAGAGGCTGCTAAGAATAAAATTAACTCCATCCCAGCCAGAACCAGCAATATTAGCCAAGATCTTCTGGTTACTGTTGTATCCCCAGTTGAGGACAACACCCTAAATCTCTAAATCATTGAGACTCTTTAGTGAGGTCTTGAACACTGAACATGTCCATACATTGCAAACTATTTCAACTCCTAACTATATCCTCAGATTTTCTAGGAAGAGTCTTTTTAATAGCTGTTAAATTCTGTGCTGGGATCTGGACTGGCTTTCCTAGCAACTTTATAGTCACACCTGCAAATTAAACAGATGAGAACAATCAACATAAACAACAGAAGCAGAAGGTAATCAGTGTAATAGCATTGAATACCTGAAAACAAGATCTTTTGGCTTCAAAACATTGAGCAGATTGTGTTGTGTACCTGAGGTACAATAGATATTTTCATGCTAAAACAATGCAAGTACATTATCCCTTCAGGAACATAGAATTTAATGGCCATAGTCATGTGACTGGAGGGAAGGGATTTTTACTGCCAGAAGGACACATATAATTCATAATAAAGAGGAAAACTAGAGTGCTTGAAAAAGCCCTACAAAACTCATTCTGTGAACAGGAGTATGAAATATTTAATGGCAGGATGGGGAGAGAAGATGAGGATGGAATCAGGGTTAGAATAGTCCCTGAGGTTTGCAGAGCTGTAGAAGGTATAATTGAACCAGTCTAAAAAGCAATGTTTTGATTTTATGTGAAGTTCTGAGATGCTGCCAACCAATATGAGCTTTGATGGCTCTAGAATAATATTGCCAGCCTTGAAATGTTCCAAGTTTTTGTATCTATACATTACAAACCAAAGACACTGCCTCTTTCTCTGGACCTTGGCTTCCTCAGACCATGCTGGTTGCATATCTATCTGGGTTCTTTCTAAGTGTATTTTACTTTTTATTTTCAAGGTGGCTCTGGGTTTGTTTTTTTTTGCCTGCAGAAGTGAGGACTGAATATATACCTTTGGGGAAATTAGTGGGATAAAGATAGAAATTTATTTCCCCAAAATACAGGTAGTGAGAGCTTTCAGGACATTGAATAGCATGAGATTTACAATTAAATAATGATAATTGGTGATGTTATAAATGGCCTTACGTGGAAAAAAACTAGATCAAATATTAGTATATTGTTTGAAATTTGAATCATCAGTTCATACTCTTGGAGTCTACTGAAAGGATTTGAGCCATCTTAGGCAAATTTTATAAAACTGGATTCACCAAAAAGATTTAGACCATAGTTCAGTATGACAAAGTATTCCTCAGCAATGCTGCCTGTTCATTCTTTTCTTCCTACTGTATCAAAATAACCGTTTGAAGGGCAATGGGGAATTCATCTGACATTGTAAATATAACTTGTTTTATTTTATTTTTCTAGGGGAGAGACAGACGAGGTCCTCTCTGATTCCCAGTGAGGTTTCTTAAAAAACTCTGTCAGCACAGCTGACAAGACATGTGAGGAGCAGCACCTTAAGCTTGTACAGTTACAAAACACTTTGCATTATGAGAACAGGACTTCAAGTTTCTAGAAACATTTTCAACTTGTGATTTATTTCACTTCATTAACAAACGATGAAGTCTTGACAAGAACTTGACAGTTTACCATCTAAGCACTCAAAATATTAATGAATTGTGCATTCCTTGCTTATCCTAAGAGATATTTTCTTAGAGATAAACAGAACAAGATCAAAGCAATTAAAAAAGCATCTCAGAACCTGGATTTAGACTAAGGTTCATCTACCTTCCTTCGTAAAACATTTCTGGATACTCAACCCTATTGTTCTACAGAAGTGCAGCATAATTTTAAAATGGGCTTAATGTGCTCCCCTGATGAAACTGCTGCTACTTGAAAGGATTAATTAAACGTATTTTTCTGGGCAACAGTAAAGTTGGCCTTGTAGCAAGAATATGTACTAATTGTGGTCTAGTTTATCCCTTAGAGAATGAATAAGGATTTTATAAAAAGAAATACCACCAATCACCTCTTTGGACTTGATTGATGTGGGAGGAGCAGGAAGTTCTGTATGTGAGAAAGTATTGCATTGCCTTGAGTTCCTAAAGCCAGGAGAACTTAATAATAGAAAATCTAAGGCCCAGACTGGCATCTGCTTTAAGCTCAAAACAGACTCTGCAGAGGGATTTGAAGAATTCAGGATTTGAAAATTTAGGAAATAAAAGAGATAAAAAGTATGTCTCACCAGTAGCATTCAAAATAACATATTTCAGCATGAAAAGACTCACAAGGGAAGTCTGTCCAAAACATGCAAACACTCCTGGTGTGACTGACTCAATTATCAGCTGTAATAGCATCAGGTGACAGACTTTGCTAAGCAAAGTGTTGCACAGTGAGAAAATTCTATTAGCAAATACCAATTTACACCTCTGAATTGCTGTGAATATTCGTTAACATTGCTTATATGCTTTCTAGCCATTAACTGATTAATGAAATCCTAGAGCGAAGCAAATACACAGTATGTGGTGAGCAGCTGTTACCACTCCCTTTTTGCAGGTGATGGGGAAATTGAGGAAAGGCTTACTGATAACCTGAGACCAGCAGGTGGAAATGTTCCTACAGGAGACTGCATGCTGTGATGGCTGACATCTCAAACTCCTCTGACTTCTGACCAAGGTGCTTGTCCTGGATGCTGGTCATTGTACCTTAAGCTCTGCTTCCAAAATCCATGCAGGTATGAGGCCTCTTTAAAGTAGTCAAAAAGATCTTGATTATGTTGTACATTGTAGAAAGAAGGGGATCTTCCAACTCTTTTCTAACTCAAAAACTTTTCCAACTGTAATTCAGTTTGGTGGCAGCTGTCCACAAATACAAGTTGCTTTGTGTCTGTGCTACAAAAAGAATCATAGAATGGTGGGGGTTGGAAGGGACCTCTGGAGATCATCGAGTCCAACCTCCCTGCCAGAGCAAAAACACCCAGGGCAGCCCACACAGGAACAGAGGCAGGGGGGTTTTGAAAGTCTCTAGAGAAGGAGACTCCACAACCTCTCTGGGCAGCCTGTTCCAGGGTCTGTCACTCTCTCAGTGAGGAAGTTTTTCCACATGTTGAGGTGGAACTTCCTGTGTTTCCCCTCGCTACCATTACCTCTTGTCCTGTCACAGGGCACGACTGAAAGGAGCCTGGCCCTTTCGGTTTGATATTCACCCTTCAGATATTTGTAAACATTACCAGGATCCCCTCTCAGTCTTCTCTTCTCCAGGCTAAACAGGCCCAGGTGTCTCAGCCTTTCCTCATAAGAGAGGAGTTCCAGTCCCTTCACCATCTTTGCAGCTCTCTGTTGGACTCTCTCCAGTATTTCCCGTCCCTCTTGAACTGGGGAGACCAGAACTGAACAGAATACTCCATATGTGGTCTAACTAGGGCAGAGTAGAGGGGGAGAACCTCCCTTGACCTGCTGGCCATGCTCTTCTTTACGCACCCGAGGATACCGTTGGCCTTGGTGACAACAAAAGCACATTGCTGCCCCGTGGATAACTTATTGTCCACCAGGATGCCAGGGTCCTCCTCCATGGAGCTG